>CABFPE010000001.1:2741315-2803005 GCA_900660155.1 Hofstenia miamia
CCCCCCCCCAACAAGTCTTAGCATGGCTCAGTGCTTTGCTATTAGAACTGTCCTTCAACTGCTTAATGATCTAATCTTCTGAAATACTACACTGAGTGTCAATGTAGACGTATGTGCAAAATCATTTTTTGTGTCAATTCGTGCACTGCAACAAAATATATAGACAATATGGCTCTTGGAGATTAAAAATTAAACCTAATAGTAGAAATCTTATCATTGACTGATGCATAATTGGCTAGTCTTAGTAAACAACAATTATTTATTCTGAGATTTCTGATCGCCCCAAGTATGTACATATTGTAAAGTGTAATGATGAGGGGCTTTGCGTTCGTTGCTTTTAATGTAGGAATGAGAATTTGTGGTTTGCACTTTAGTCCTCTGAACCAAATAGGCCAATTACTACTGAAACTTGTAAAAAATGTTGTTAGCGGTGGATCAATCTAAGTTCAAATTATGTCAAGTATTGAAGCAACTAATATTTTAAAATTTTTTGAAAAATCAACGGCCGTAGGAAAGCATTGGGTAATATTTTCTGGTATTGCAACTGAAGCCGCATCCTTCCGTGCATACTTTGATGTAGTCTATCGAAAGCCATTTCAATTAATTGTGAATTAAACGCATACAACGCATTTTTATTTCTTACAACGTGAACTTCTTTAATATACCTCATATTATCCATTAAAATGATTAGAGATTTAATCTCCACAGGTTCGCTTGGGTATAGTTTCAAGCCGTTTCACTTTTCAAAAAAAATAATGAATTCCTAAGTACCCGAAAAACTTCGGGGAGGGGTAATTATCCTGCGAGATTTGTCGGTTGGGCTCACCCCAAATGAGGTTAGGCGTACGGATAATTGGAAATTATTGAGCAATCATTCATATTCATTACCTGTGTAAGGCGAAGAGCAACACTGATAATGAAGGCAAAAAGGCGTAGGGTTTTGTATTTGTTGTATTTGTGAGGCACAAAAATGGCGGCGCTAGGGTTTAGCAAGAGTACGGGCACCAATTGGGCAGCATGATTTCAGACTGAGCAGGGAAAGTAGCATAGCCACTACGTCATGTATTTTCCAAGTAAATAAATCATAAAAAATTTGTCAAGACAGCAAAGGATATATTTTAATATAATATTTGCACAAGCAGTACAGTCAGGGTTGGTATGTTTTAAACAGGACCTGATTAAAATATGTTTTAAACGTTGTTTAAAACTTATTTTTGATGTTTTTTAATGTTTTTTTTCAAATTTATGTAGGAATATTTGGAAAATAATTTTTCTATTTCGTCCATTTAAGGTTTGCTATTTTTTCGATAGAAATCGCTTATAAAATTATGCTTGTTTTGTTTTGGCGTATGAAACGTAAAATGAATGTTGATAAGCTGGTTTTGTCTAAGAACAAAAAAACATTGTTTAAACGTTTAATAATGACGTTTTTTGTAATAAAAATAAATTTTTTGCCAACCCTGAGTACAGTGCACTTAAACTAAAAACTAAAAAAGCCGAAACTTACAAAACTAATCAAATCATTGACCACAATTTTTCGATTATGCACAAAATTAAATAATTTTATCTAGTTCCAAGTTCTCAGTTTGTGTGCGGTTCATAGCCAGAATACAAATATCAGCTCGGCGAATATGTCATACTATTTCTAAGATACTTCTTAATATTTCTTAATTGTGAAAAGTTGCGTTCACATCCAGCAAAGCTGACCTGCAGGATCACACCTATTTGCAGAAACTTCCACGATTCGTAGAAAGCATCCTTGTATGACAGTACATATTCAAGATCAGGCATACTTTAATTCTTTCTTCTGTGCATGAGTGTTTTGCACTGTGACACTCAGCATTGCGATCAACAAGATTGAGGTGGTATAATTCAGCCAGAAACTTAATACCATTGGCATCAAGGAAATTGTTGTTTTGCGGATTCAAGAATGAAGACTTTCCATCAATGAGCAGTTTTCTTCTGAAAATCGTCGCCTCATTTCGCCAATATTATACAAATTAATATAGAAAGCATTAACACCGAGTTCACCCAAGCTTTCAACATTGAAGTGCTCTAAAGTGCTTTCAGCTACAACAAAATTTTGAAGCTTTCTCTGAAGTTTTCTTCTCCGCTTCATCTTTTTCCATTCAAGATTGTTTTCCTCAATCACAGATGAAACTTCCTTAATAATCTGCCACATAGATGTTTCTTCACTTTGACGCTGCTTTAAAAAAATCATCTAACATATCAGTTATGAAATTCTTTGCTACCATAAGATCAAATGTAGATGGCTGTAGATGTTTTGGTACTGCCATTAAGCGCTTCAGTATTTGCTCAAAGTAAATAGGCATAGCCCCAAAATTTGCTGAAACATGGGAAAGCAATGATTTTGGCTTATAACCGTCATGTAACTACATGTCTTCACTGAAGTGATTTAATGCCTGTGTTACTCCAAAAATCACATGAATGGCATGACACAATGCGTAATGACAAGTCCATCTACTATCACTGATCAATTTTAATTCAAACAACCACACAAGAAACTACTACCGATATCATTATAAATATCTAGGCATTTTTAATTAAGGTATTAAATTTTTTTCTGCATCGGAATTTTCTCAGGACGGGCAAGCCTTTAGCAGAGCGATTCTGAGAGTAGGTATTGACCACCCTCGCCCATCCCACCGCCACCACAGGGCACTAACAACCGAAATGGTGAGGTGAGATAGAAATTAAGCTATTGAAAACAAATAAGTAAAACTATCGATTATTTATTTAACTCGTTTTGTACATTAACTGTTTAAATCGAGGAACTGATGGAATTTGGCCGGAGACTGTAATGGAGTGTTGAAATGGAGTCAAAAGAAGAGTCATCTAATATGTCGTTACCTAAATTACATCAGTAGTAGTCGTTTAATTAGTAAATTTAGTACCCAAGTGCAATCATTGATATCTTTTGTCCGCGGCAGGTTCCTAAAATATATGTAGCTATGCTTTAAGTAGGGATTTCCTGCAATCACATGAGATTTACACTTGTTAAGGGAAAATAGACATTTTCACTATACAGTATTTTCAATGAGTTAAGACCCATGCTATTTTGTTATATCAGGTATTTATTAGATAAAAAACAATTGTCAAGGAAAGCTTTTACTTAAGAATGGGAGGATCGGATTTTGTATGTATGACCGGAATTGGATTATAGGTGAACGATGAACTAAATAGTATAACATAAATGCGCATGACAGATCGTCTTTTTGGTAGACTAGAATATATTTGTCGGTCCCATTTACTTCTGTTACAAAAATATGGAATCTTTTAATAAAGCATAGCAAATAAATAACTAATACATTTTGTATGACTCAGTGCGATAAAAATAGCTGAATCAAATAATTATTGACAATGATTTCCTAAACTATCCATGAAAATCACATTAGTGTTTTGTAGAATGTTCATAAACCGGCTTCTTTCTGATTGATTATATCAGTGTCATGTTCTGTCCCACCTTTGCAAATTTATAATGAATTTAATATTTTTACAACTATATTCAGTTTGTAATTTGTACAATTTGATTACATGGATATGCATATTTACAAAATATTGTATAAACATGTTTTCAAATGCGCATACTAAAAACTAAGCTAAGCATACATAACATTTAAAATAGACAATTATGTACAGGGTGTGGCAGCTAAATTCAGACAAGTTATGTTCATGTTTCTGATAAGAAAAATGTGAATTTAATAACGAAATTTATTTCAAACAAACAAATTTGGTATAAGCAACATTTAAATCAAGTGTTCAAAAGAGCCGCCTTTTTGCTTGACCAGCAGTGCACATCTTTTCTTGAATTGACGCACGCATGCATTCTCGACCATTTCCTTATACATTTGCTGATATGCAGCATTCAAAGGAGCCTTTAAACTTTCAACGAACGAGTACGTTCTTTTCAATACATTAGTTTTATTTTCTTAAAAAATTTTGGATTTTATAGGATTTGTAAAACTAGTTTTATTTCTTTTAGTCGATCTGTCAAAGATGGGGGCGTCTTTAGTAACCTTCTTCAGGAACGCTCAGCCGAACTTCCGAAATTTACTCGTGAAGAAGTCCGTCTAATTTGTGCCATACTGTCGACAGCTGACTACTGTGCGGAAACAACTGCTCAGGTATTCACAGATTTATTTTATATATTTTAAAGAAATATACAGAAAGTTTTTTAAAAATTTTTAATGATTCTATCTGGTAATTATTGTTTTAGTTGGAAGATAAACTAAAAGCCAAAATTGACAGTGGGCTGGCCGAGAACGTGGATTTGTCTAATGAATATAACAATTTCCATGGGTAAGTTTTTCTTAAATTTCTGCTGTTTTTGACATTGTGGGTCGCTATTCAAGATCACATTAATAGGATTTTTTTTTCTTTACTGCTGATGAATGCTCCAATTTTTTTCTGAAATGATTGCATTCACTTTACTAAAGGTTTTCAATTAAATTCCATTTATTAAAATTAACGAGTCTTTGAAATTTATGTGGGAGAATGACTGGAATCAGTTAAACTGAAAACGGTATCAAGAATGTAAATTTCGAAGGTTAAAGTTTTAATTATCTTTGTTAGTCATTATTATTTCCGATGTTTCTGCACTCGATGGAACTTATTGAATTCAAGTACAGTTTCCTTTCCCCAGTCAATAAGACCGCGCTGCTTCTGATAATACAACAGTGACATTGAATAATAACGATAAATTCTTACGAACTCTTTCATTACTAAATTAAATTATTTTATGCTGCGTTTTATTTTCTAAGTCAATTCAGTCACTAGAAACTTGACGAAATTGATTGAAAAGCAGTCATTCTATTCTAGCAATAAGTTTGTTAAAAGCCCTATGCAGAATGTCCAACCGTTTTGGGCGAAGGAACGCATGCGTTTTACGAATAATTAGGCGGGCCACTTCAGTTCATACTGCTGAAACACAAAATTGTCACACCAAAGTTTGATCTTAAAAATGTGTATTATCCTCTTTACATTTATAAAACAATAGGCATGCCAAGAGATTGTAGGGTCAACACGTTTTTACTACACACCATCATTTCAATGTGAGATTTTGCACTGTGTGGCCATATTCGGTGGCAATGCGAAGCGAGTTTTCCATATGGATGTCAGAAATTGATCTCACAGGGAATTTGACATAGTTCATCCGTAAAAAAAACTTGCTCGCACGGGTGAGTACGTCCGAACAATGAGGCCACGAAAGCTGCCAATCTGTGAATCTCATATTTTTCTTTAGCGACATAATTTTGAAAAATTCTATAAATAAAATTCTTTGAACATCTTCCTTAAAATCAAAAATTAAATTGAAGATCAATGCACTCTATCTGTAGGTTTTCAGGTAGATCTTCGCAGAAAAAATGGCATAGAAACGCATTGACATGCATAGCAGACTTTTTAAAGTCAGCGAATCTGTGGTCTTCTCTTGGTTCTGATATTAGTTTTGTGTATTTTCTTATCTAGGGGGTATCTAAAAAATAGAGACCATATATATATCTTCCCAATTCGGTTTAAAATTAAGTAATTAATGATAAAAAATGTTTGTTGGAAATTATATAAAAATTTCAAAATATTCTTTCAATAACAGCTCCATAAATTGCATTATACTGTTCGTTTTTTGCGGATCTCTTGCTCATCAAGTGTTGATGTTTTGTTCCAGCTCAATTAAACGCTTTTTGGCAGATTTCAATTCTTTGTACACATTTTCAACTGAAATTTGTTTGTACATATCAATTGAGATAAGCTTTGCCCGTTTCATATTAGCAGCTTGATTTTCCTAAAAATGTACATTAGTTTTTTAATAAGATCAAGTAGCTCCTCTGACTCAATAGTTTCGTAATTTTTACGACTGAAGTTGCCTCGGCTATTCTCATTGCATTGTAAACATCACACCATATTCGTCTTTGATTCCTCGATTCTTGCTTATTGAGAATCCAAGCTCTACCCGCATATTACGAAAAATCGCAATAGCGAACGGCTTGAATAGGAACCTCAATTTATTTTTTAATTTGCTCTTTTTGAAAAGAGAATTAACAGTCTCACATGGAAATGCGGTCGATCACATTTATCAACAACTTCCAGGACATAGCATCCTTTGCAGAACAGAGGTTATCAAAATTTTATGATTTGAAAGAACTCTTAGGCTTCGGTTAGACTGATTGGTAGCAATAGTAATTACAAAATTGCAATCATAATCATAATCTAACACTCGCATTAGGCGTGCGATAAATTTCGCTGAATATCAAGATCTGCACCTTGAAAAGCTAAAGTTTATACATTGGTCGTGTAATCACTTTAAGTAACCATATAATAGAATTAGCTTTTTACACATCTGCTTTTGTCACATTTTGATTTTGAAAAGAAACATTTCCAGAAATTGAATAAGCTCCCTGACTTGTAAAGCCCTCTAGTTTGTTTTTTAATGGAATGGCTGTAGGACCACAAAACTGAAGACAATTTTTGATATTCTTTGTATTCCATACTTGGTCAGAATTTTACACTAATTCTCTTTTCTCCAGAGTATTTATTGCTTCATTTCAGATTTTGTAATCCAAATCGCCAGGCCATGATTAAAGTTGGCCTTGAGCCCATCCCGCAAAATATAAAAGATATGAATTCAACTCTAAATGCTCATCCATTTTCAGTGTGAAAATTTTCACATTGCCAATTTGTTTTCTTTTTAATATATACTGAATCTCGTTGATCTTAGTAACGCTGCGGAAATTAAGCTTTATGCTTCTTAATCTATAGTTTACTTACTACTGCATAACCATGTGCGGAGATTATATTTAATGAATAGTTTGCCTCCATAAATTTTAATATTTCATTCAAGTATAATTGATAGTCCCATACTGTACATGTACATATTAATTAAGAAATTAAATGATAAATTATTCAGTCATATTAGTAAGACTCACACATTGGAGGAAAATATAGTTAATTAAATAATTTACAAACGAAGCACTTATATATTTTATTGTCTTCAAAGTGTTGATGAACATAAACGTGCGTTGAGTTGGATACTTCTTTAATACGTACATATACACGTTCATCATTTTCGGAGGATATGTGTAACTTTGAATTGTTTTAGGAATTAATAAAGGAAATGACTTGACCAAAGACGTCAGCATTCTGCAAATATATATATATATATATATATATATGAGCAATATTTCGTTTTGTTGTACATGAGTAATAGGCTGAATTATGCCATCTCGGGTTAAATGCAATTTCAAGCGTTTGTATAACTTGAATTGTAAGAGCGTGGACTTCTAAGCTGAATAAGGATCGCTTTTCAGCAAGCAAAAAATTTTCCAACTACAATATTATTGGCACCTAAATTTAAGTATGCAATAAAAATTATCGAAATATGCACTTAAAATATGCAAGAAAAACGTTCGTAAACACTATTTTTGACTGAATTATCAATTATTGCAAGCCAGAAACAAACAATGATACCAATTGGCAGGCGTAAATCGTTTTCTATTATCAGGTATGATAGTTTTGTTCACTGAAAGTGGTCTTTCCACGCCTACAGACGCTATGGGGCAACCTTCGGTAGTGAGCTTCGCTTCTTCGGTGTTGAGGTTTTCTAGCTCATTTTTCTTATATGCTCTGCAATCCCTTGTTTTTCACCAAAACTTCAATTTTTTGCAAAATTTAAAGTTTACTTCGGCCAGATAAATAGCTGCCATCGCCCTTTTGGAGAAATTGTTCTCTTCTGAAGGGTTTTTAGCAATTCCGATATGCAAAAATATCGGTGAATAATAGTTTTGATCGATAATTTCACTTCAGTGTTGGCGAGCAGGTCCTTTGCTTGTCTGATGCATTGATTGGAGGTGTCAATCATCTTTAGCCCAGAAAAATTATTGTTTATATATTGTAGGGAGTCAAACCAAGCACCCCATCATGTTACTTCTTTGTGCATCAGAATTCCTTTCTCTTTAAGTTGGTTTCTGCGCAATGGTGCTTTGTTAAAAAATGCGCTTGATAGCAGCAACCAGCGAGTCGATAGTAGAATTGTTCACCAGAATTTGCTCACATGCACGATGTATAGCATGAGCCAAGCATGTCACATGCGTCAACTTAGCATCAATACTTGCAAACTTTCCACTGCTTTCTTCATGTAAGCCGCCCCATCCGTGATACAAGCCAAGAAACACTTTGAAATCTTCATGATCAAATGTCGCTATTACTGCATTTGCCACGTAGTGTCCCCATAGAATCTGTCGTCTCATCCACAGAAACCATTTATTCTTCAGAGCAAATGATCTTTTGAATTCCAGGAATTTAGATTCAAACAAAAAATGTACGTAGTTGAGGCGGATAGATGATTCCGAAGGCGTCGGCTTCTTTGTCCACTTGCAAGAATTCGGGCCACTGTTTTATTAAGTGTTGAGAAGAATATTGGCAGCTGTGGACATTTCAGCAATATCGTTAAAATATTCCCTTTCCGATGTGAAAGAATCAGTAATAGGCGTTACTGGATTGCTCGAACCAGCTTCCTGCTACGCAGCACGCCCTGGGTTTCAATGAATCGATATGTTTCTTAATCTGAGATTTTCTTGTGAAATACAGTGTCGTTACAGTAGGTATACACTAGAATTCCTCTCGCTGCATGCAAGAATGAAAATTCTGACGTGTATTTGATTATCAATTGAGTATTTGGGGCCTTTGTTTTCGGCATCTTGTCAAGAAATGCAGTACCACAGCTACTACACTCTGATATCCAATCAGAAACGAGGAGCTATATTTTTTGGCGATGTGACAGTGGTGCTATACGTGGCCGCCATTTTTTAGAAATGTGTAGCGTGACTAAAATATCAAGCATTTCTTAGAAAATGCCAATTTATCATCATTAAAATGCAAGAACAATATTCACGATAAAGGTCGAACATGAATTTATTATGCATTATATGAAAATATGCATTTATACTAAGCCTGATCATTAGTATTAAAAATACAAACCGTGCCGGACAAATATCGTGTAACGGCATAGTCAAGTTCTTTAATGTTACTGTACAGCAACTACACTGCTGAATAATCTAATTATTTGCACATAGAGGAACCGCAATTGGTCAGCCTTTTTTTATTTATTTTCATTCAGACTCAATGGCACCTCATTTTCCACGCCGACAAAGGCTTGCAACGAGTTCGCTCTAACTTACTGATTCTCGAATTTTTTCAAAACAGAAGGAAAAAAAATTTTATACAGAATAATGAATAAATATTACAAATTGAACATAGCAAAAGGGAGTTTTATTAAATTTTGCCGTGTTTTCCAGCTTTTGGTGGCCGCTTCAATTCCCTGAGGCATTTGTGATAAGACCCCGATTTTTTTATTTTTAGTAGCGGAATGCCTCTACCATTTACATTATTTTATATTTGAAGGCTTTTTCGTGGTCATTTTTCGCTTATGTTGAAAATTTCGTCAATTATTTTGAAGTCAGGAGATTGAGATGCAGTCCTGGAGTAGAGGTACACCTTTTTCACGAATCTTTTAGTAGAAGTGCAGTGTGACAGGAGGCACCATTCTGCTGGAAAATGAAGTAAACATCCAAAAAAATTTTACAGTCTTTTCATACATTAAGTTTGCTACAGACTGACGATTTTTAAAAAGTCTGCTGTGGATAAGCCCCCTATACCATTATGCTTCGGCCACCGAAGTTTAATGTTTTAGTTGTGGAGTGAATTATATTTGTTTACTGCTCCTTTGGGTCATCTTACATTTTATCTTCGATGGAGGTGAACGGCAAATTTTTTTTCCACTAAATTTCACATTGGAACTATTTTCACTATATTGCATCATTAAGTTGATCAGACATGTATTCTTAGCAGCCACTTTAACCAGCACCTCGTATTTAGACAAATTACGTTGCAATGTCTTGGTTGAAACACTCTCAGTACTAGTTCGATCGAGTTTTTTGTAATTTCGAGGTTTGAGAATATAGTAAAATTTATTTTACAATAATTCCGAATTTTGTTCGCTAAAATATTATTATTTGTGTTTAATAAAAAAATTGAAATTTAAAATATTTCAATTTTACGGTATTTTCGAGTGGATTTTCGATCGAGTTTGAGTTTGAGTTGTGATGATTCTTCCTAACTTTTCCGATCGAGTTTTGCGAGCTTATTCGAGTTCAAGTTCTTAACATTCCAAGTACTCGAAAAATTAAACCCTGGTCTTGACATTGTTTGAATCATAACAAAACCAACTAAAAGTGAGTAATAATTTGTAAAAAAATCGATGGCTCTGTGCGACAAGCGAGCACCGATAAGCTAGATGTCAAAATGATAATTAGTTTCGCAAAAGAAACAATTTCTACTACGGAAAAATTTAAAAATCGTATATAGCTAGTTAATCTTCAATTTAATTATAATTTCATCACAATTTAATTCTAATACAATTTTCACACTTATTGTTTAGAAAGAACATAACGCATGTCAAATGCCCTAAAAAAGATCTTTTTTAAGAGATGGCATTAATCTTTAATTGCATAATATTAACCTCTTTCAATCCCTTATTTACTATAGAATCTGCATTAGGCATGCAAAATAGAATGTGTATGGCAACATTTAATCAGTCCAAATAGATATTCAAAAAGGTTTGTTAAGCATCCACGTCGTTTTCCTCGAAATTTATCTTGGTAAGCTAAACCAGTTTGAATGTTACAGGATTTAGCCTTGGATAATTATTATTTTCTATTTCATAATTATTTAGTGCCTAACTAATTACAGCTCGTGGACTTCATAATTCACATTTTTAGTTTTAAAGGAATGTTTTATAGATTATGTAAATTTTGAATAACCTGTTGATTGCACATCCTGTATATGACCATTCGTTATTTCTGATAATTGTAAAACCATTTTCATAATTTTCTGCAAATGTTTTTTCTACCTGATTTCCCATTAGTTGTTTGTTTATCGTGTTTCTTCTTTCTTTCTCTTCACGAACATTTACAATTTTCCTGTGTCTGATATTTGAACTTCTATTGTGAAGATTATTCCCTGATATATCTAACTTTTTATTTTCAATTTATTTTATATTTTATGAGTTTAACCTTCGTTTCTATATTATTACTATAACCCATTTGATAGTTCGCAATAGATTCTTTATTTTTATTTCCATCACTTTCTTTTGTAAAGATCATTAAGTATTAAGAAATTACTTCTTCCTTTATATCTTTCATATATAAACCAAATACAATAGCATCCACATAATTCATTATAACTTTCTAAAAACTGAACTATTGTACACAATATTGTCCTTAACATCTTTAGATATTGAAAAAATATCTTCAAATAGGGGTAGACCGAAACTATTTAAGTACTCAAGGTTAACTGTAGATTAATGGGGTTAAGTTTATTGTGTTTGAGCGTAACTGTTAAACGCAGCTTGGTACCTAAGCCTTTTAGAGTCAACCAACCTATTTAAGGTTAACATTTAGGCTTCCCCCTACAGTTATAAAATGCTACCCAATGTGTTTCAGTATTAGAGGAATGGTCTGAAAACCATTACTCTTGTTTTTTGTTATCTCTAGAAAAGATTCTTATAAGACTACTTACATTCCCCACAGATATTTTAGTATCCTTAAGGTTTTTAATACATTTCATAAATTCTAACTATCATAATTTGAAAGGGGATTACTTGCTGCTTTTTTACACGCATTCCTTTCACTTTTGACACAGGACGTTCAATTTTCATACCATTTCCTTAGGTGTATTTATACGCATATGATTTCCCAGGATTGCTTGTTTTAACCCATTCCCACAGCATTTTTGCTAGAGGCAACCCCTTTTACAAAATCTTTATTAACAACATTTCTTCCTAGAGACCCCAATGCACAAATAACTAATGGAGCTACTGCATATTTTCCAATTAATGGTGCTGTTGCCATTAAGAGGGTTGCCAGATCCACCAGTTTTTTATTGCATTAATTTATTATAGAAATTATAATATCACAACCTTTATTGATTTTTTAGCTTTTTCTAACTGATTAATTTGTTTTTGTGTTTAGAGAAATGGCACATTTTTAAAATACTTATTTATAGCTTTTTAAATTCATATTGTTGTTGACTCTGAGTTTTTATCCTTTTTGATCAATGTATCAATTGCCCATATGTTAAATTGAAGTTATGCTTTTTATTTTTAGTGATTGGTATTATTGGGAGTGAAATTAATTTCAAATTTAACCTTTGGGGAGGAAGTTCCCTTTAAAAGGTGAACGTAGTGCGATTTGATGCTATATTTCCACATAATCAATGCATATAATTTAAATGGATAATGGATCTGCAGGAGCGCCTTGTAAAGTTTATCTAAATCTAATTTCATTCATAGCATTTCGAGATGTATCTTTTTGTTTAGATCAAATACAATTATTCCATACTTCTCCTTAAAATCAGGTTTAATGAATGTACCTATTGAAAAGTGATCAACATTATTATATCGTACAAATTCTGTATATAGTCTTGGAAACTCACTAGTTGGATGAATCTCTACTTGTTTATAAAAATTATCATTTCCTAATTCTAACTGACAACTAGTTTTCCGTTTACAGCTGGATTAAATATTACAGTCATCTTTTGATAATTAAATATTTATGTGAACTTCGCCAGAAGGTAGAATACTATGTCTTAGACCTCTGAAAAATTCAACTTTGCTGGGTTAAAAAATTGCATTAACTTCATTTCTATCTCTTAGAAGTTCTATTTTAGCATCATGGTCTTTGTAGAGAAATTCATTTTCTGCAGTGTTTATATATATGATTCTGCATACACAAGCATGTTGTGCAAATGGGCAATCTTTGAAAAATTTGTAAAATTCGTAGTAGAAATATTGTTATATTCCACAAATGCTCTATTAAATGTGAGCAATAATCGCCACTAATTGTTACATTATATGCTGTAATGTATCCTGCATTATCAAGCTTGGCTTAAGCATTGTACCAGTTGTAAGGTATTATATTGTAGAATTCTAAACTATAAACTTCTAGCTTTTATTTTGAATATTACTTGCTCCAGGAACTAAAATAGCGGTCTAGAGATCAAATCTAATTTATTCATTTTTTTCTAGAATTGTTGGATTTCTGAAGTCATTACTTTATAAATTGGAGTGAAATTTATTTCGTAATTTTTTTAAAAATCTTGTCCCTATATTTTCAAAATTAAACTCCTGGGAGTAACTCTTGGAAAACTTTTTCGGAGACAATTGTATCTTCATTCTTTGTTCATTTTGGAGTTTCTAAGCCATTCTTATCAGTCAAACTCAATAATTTTAGGTTTACTATTAGCTGTTTTATAACATAGGCTCATAATTTAATCATATTGAATTAGCCGTATTACTTGAATGGAATTTGATTGGACTGATCTAAGAGAAATGTTTAAAAATTAGACCCCAATGATATTTTCATCTTAAAAACTACATTATACCGCTGAATGTGCAATATTCTTGAAAAATGATGATAGATTTGTAATTCATTGAAACCAGAAATTTAAATTTGAAAATATTTCAGTTAAATACTGACGGCAACAAATTAAAAGAAAAATTTTTAGTAAAGGTGACTCCTCTGATGTCCAAATAGGTATTATGAAGTATGTATGTTCAATAAAGCAAACGATGAACATTTTAGTACATATCTAATTTCTTTAAAGCGAATATGGTCCAATTGAATTTTCAGTAGAGATGTTTTTGTGAGCAGTAAATACGTTTTATTCTATATGATGCCAAGTTTTTATATTATCACAATCCTAATGAAATATGTAATCGGCAATTAAATGCAAAAATTTAGCATTAACGTAAAAATACAATTTAAGGCACAAAGGGAACCATTAGATCCTTAACAATACTTATTGGCGATCCCCGACGTCAAAACATAAGATGATATAGGGCATGAGCTTAATACTCATTTAGATAAATTGTGGCAAATGAATAATCTGCATTTCTCTTAACATTTTGGACTATGAAAAAATATTTATATATCATGTTCGTATTTCAACAACTTTTGCCTAAATATTACTTAATAATGAATACACGATCCTTTAATATAGAATAAACAGAATACAACGCATAAACATAACGCATACCTTGATTTTTGCTTTCCATCAATGCCATTTTCTTTCGAGGGAAGTTAGGCATCTTCCCTCAACCAGTTAATTAATGATGCTCTTCATTAATTACTTAATTGCCAGATAGGCGAGCTGTGTGCTGATTGGCTCCTGAAACCACGTTTTCTTGCAACCATACTCTGATTGGACAATGCTAATTGCAACGCAAATTCAAACTCAATAATTTTAGGTTCGGTGTTACAAACTATCAAAAAAGTTGATAAATCAGAACAACATTGTCAACACACACTAAAATTCCATATTCCCTTGAGACATAATACACCTTTTACCCTTCAATTTAAAAATAAATGCAGTCAAATTAAAAATTACTGCATTCAAAGTAAAACGTAACAGTTTTGAATTCATGCAAGATTTCTAATTCCGCATGAGGGCGTCCATGAAATTTCTCTCAAATTGGGGACTGTGATCGGTCACCAGCTTCTCCATGGGGCCAAGTTTCAGCACCCATTTTTTTACGATTTTCTCTATGATAATATTGGCAGTTGTACTGTTTAATGGAACGATACCAATAAATACTGGTAGCCGTCATCGTCTTTGGACAGCTGCTCAAGGTCCACGTGGACGATTTCATCTGTTCGCTCAGGTGATCTGTTCTCCAATTCGGTTCTCTGTTCCGGGAAGTGACTATTTGATTGTAGCAAGCACTTTTCACATTTGTCAATTACAGCTGTTCGAACTCTGATGGTAACATATTGAGCATTGAAGGTATTTTCTGTTTGGATGATTCCAAGATGTCCTCTTTTGTGCACTCTTCTAATCAGACCACGTCTACAATATTCAGGGATTGCTAAACGGTTAGTATGGCTTTTAATATACAGTAGCACTTCAGTGTTTAGTCTCCAGTTATAACGCATAAAATATTTGTTGGTGAGGGGGCTTATCAGTGTCGATGGTGTTTCGATCTTACACATAATCTCGCAAAGCACTTTATCATGATGCTGATATTTAATAATCTTGTGTTCGCTGATCTCTTCTTTGACCATAATTTGCAAAACTGGTTTACCTTGGCGGTCAGTGTTTACTTCAGGTAGAAGATCATAATCATTGGTAGGTATAAACCCGAAATTTACCTTTTCTCTGGTTGGCTTTCTCAAATCCCTTTCGTAACTCGGAAGTGTCGTCCAGTAATCAGCATTAAGATTGAGACAACCAGGATGGTGCCTGATTGAAAATGAAAATTGTTGAGAAACTCGATCAATTGTGCAACTATGTTCAACTTATCGCCAGAGTAAAATATCTGAACTTTTTGAGAGACTTGATAAGAGCATCTTGCACTTGGTAGTGCCGTTGTTTGTTTTGGATGGTTTCAACTTTCAGTTGACGTATTGCATGGGGCCATTTATTCCATTTATCACTTGTCTCAGTACTCCACTAATGGCAATGGTGCTCGCGTTGCAATCAATGATGAACTCCTTGTTGTAATCCGGAGTATTGAGAATAGGGATCTTCTTCAGTTCTTGCTTGATGTTTTATAACTCTTATTGCTCCTTCCAGGTCCAATTAAATTCAGCACTTTTCTTTAATAACTGAGATGTATGTCTGGTTTTATCAGCAAGCTCAGGGATGAATATTCCATAGTAGTTGAAAATCCCATTAATCTTGGCACGTATTTTCTCGGCTTTGGTATCTCGATCTTATCCAGGAAATCTTTCATGTTTTTGATGGAGATTTTTCCATGTTGAATGATGCGCCTTAGGAAGACCACCTTCTTCTGGACTAGAGAGCATTTATTTCCATTGATCTTTAGTCCAGCACTGTTTAATAGGTGTAAAGTTCTACTTAACTTGTCAAGATGCTCCTCGAACATGTGACTTGCCACCAAGATGTCGTTGATGTATGTGGAGATTCTACGTTCTAACATATTCTCTCTATTCTTTAAGTCCGAACGCCATGTACTTCCATTCATACAGTCCTTAAGGTGATATAAAAGCAGTCTTCTGAACATCTTCTCATATTCCTCCTTGCGGTTTTTGGGTACTCTCTGTATGGGAAGACAAATCGGTTTGTTGGTGGTCGCTTCAATGGCATGCTCTTCTGATAGCTTGACTGACACTGATAGAATCATAATTAAAAACTGGCAAAGATCATATTCAGTTAAAGGATAAACCCAAATCTGATTGTCCCCGGCAGGTTTCCTCAAGTCTCTCTCGTAGCTGGGGAGTGCCGTCCAGTAATCTGCATTTAGATGTAGTTTCCCTGGTCGATGTTGTATTGTGAAAGAGAAATCTTTGAGATATTCAATCCAGTGTGCTACGATGTTAGATTTATCCCTTTAAAATTTTTTGAGCCAGGTGAGGGCACTATTGTTGGTATGTATGATGAAGGGGTGACCAAGAATAAAGTACCTGAACTTCTTCAGTGCTTCTACCAGTGACAACATTTCGCATTTAGTGGCACCATAATTTCTTTTGGTAGGTCTTAATATCCTACTAAAGTACTGGACAGGAATCTCCCTGCCCTTCACAATTTGACTGACTACTCTGCTTAATTGTCATGGCTCTGGCGTCAGAATCAACTATGAAATCTTTGGAATAGTCAGGTGTGCTCAAGCTTGGTATTTTCTTAAGTTCTTTTTTTACTTTATCCAAATCCTCTTGTTCGGACCAAGTCCACTTGAAGTTGATGCTTTTCTTTAGTAGTTGAGAGATATTTTTAGTTTTCTCAGCAAGCTCGGGGATAAACATCCTGTAATAGTTGAAAAACCCCATCAGTCTGTGGACGTCTTTTTTGGTCTTAGGAGTTTCAATTTTATTGAGAAAGGCTTTTGCATTATTCTTGATTGAGATTTTGCCGGCTCAATCACCCTTCCAAGAAAAGTTACTTTTGTTTGGCCAAGTGCGCAATTGTTTTGGTTGACTTTAAGTCCTGCTTTATTTAATAGTTGCAATGTTCATTTGAGTTTATCGAGGTGCTCCTCAAGTGTGTGGCTGGCCATGAGAATTTCATCAATATAACGGAGATGCCTGCTGGCTCCATACTTGTCTGGTTCTTTAATACCTTAGTGATGTATTGCTGGAAAGTGGTGGGGGCATTGCACAGCCCAAAAGCCATGTATTTCCATTCATATAACCCATACAGGGTAATAAAAGCAGTTTCTAAATGTCGGATGGCCACATAGGCACCTGCCAATATGCCTTGCAGAGGTCAAGACATGAAAAGAATTTGTAGCGGCTTGCGTCATACAAAAGATCTTTGATTCGCAGTAATGTCATTCAGCTTGCGGAAGTCTATACACAGGCGGTATTTTTCTCCTTGCTTTATAAATGCAGTAGGTGCGGTGTAAAGGCTATTGTTGCCTTGGATGATTCCATTTTTGATGAGGTCACTTAAAATTTTCTTGTTTTCACCCTTTAGATTTTCGGGGACTCTTCTGAGGTAGATGGATTGGTCTGTCATGTTTAGTTTTGATGGAATGTTCCTCTCCAATGGCTTGTCCTATGATAATAGAGACTTTGCTCTGCCTGCAAAGTAGATGGATTAGAGATTTTCGTTCTGCGGTGTCTAAATACAGATTGAAGTCAGCAGAGACAGTTGGGATCCTAATGGTATCAGACAGTTCATTGATGTCGTGGATCGCTGTGAAAATCGGTAGACATGAGGTAGAGACATTCTCTACGTGGACCGGTATGGCGATAATCTCAATGTGCTCGTGATTGAGGTGAGCAGGAAATCTAGAACTGTTAAGGAGGGTGATGCAACTCTTCCCATGTTTGACAAGGCACAAGTCCGGTGAGAAATTTATTCCTTTATGATATCTTTTTGCCCCGCTATCATATCATCCCCATTATATCGGCTTTCAGTGTACACAGTTGTTCTTGTACAGTGCCAAGACTTGATGACGACGGAGTAAGTGCATTTCTTGCTCGGGGATTGCTGTCAGCTGGCTTGAAATTTCACTGTCTCTAATTGAGATGGTATTGCTCCCATAATCAATGATGCAGGCGTTCCTCTCAAGAAAATCACTGCCCAAAATGATGTTGTATGGCAGTGGGTGGTGAGGTGTCAACAATGACCAGATCTACATGAAAAATTTCTTTGTTAATTTTTAGCTCAACATGGCGGACCTTTCCTTTTAGAGAAATGTTATTTCCTGAGGCGTCTATTAGGCGAATTGCAGGGGGGTCTAGCGCGTCCTGACTCATGCAGAGGGTCTTGCAGCACTCATCGCTGATGATAGATGTGGATACTCTGGCATCCACAATAACGTGTACTATACTTCCATTAATCTTGACAGATATTACGTTTTTTCACATCATGCTAATGATCACGAGAACATCCTGTGCTCGGTTTTCAGGAGGCGGGGCTCCGATTAGTTAAAATTGTCAACAAAATCATCGGGTTCAGAGGATGGATCTTCCGTTTCAGGCTCATCAATCAAGAATCCATTTCCATCTGCTATTATTCTGATGGCGGCAGTACAAGTGTTCTTGAGATGGCCCTTCTGGTTGCATTGGTAACATAGTTCGCCGAGGCTTCGAGTTTCTTTTTAAGAAGATGGTCCCCACTCAGTGGAGCTTCTTTACCGGGCTCTGTCTTGATTCTAATTTCCCAGACATTTTTGTCAATTTGACTAGTTGTGTATAAGGTACACCACACTAACAGCTTCCTTGATTATCACATGGAGATTGTCCTCTGGGTTCCATTTCAGCTCGAGGCGACTGCGAATGTGGATGTTGTAGGGAAATCCTCGGCAAATGTAGGAGAAAAGGTCGTGACGAGAATACTCCAGAGACAGGTTGCTCAATCGGAACAACCTTTCAACTTGAGTAATATAATTTTACACATCGTCTCTTCTTGGATTACATTTTGCACAACAGCGTTGTATATTGGTTGATGTGGGGAGCATGATAATGATCTTCGAAGTATCTGATCAACAGTTGGTAGTCGGTTTTTGGTTTCTCGATCCAGCATCATGTACTGGTTATAGGCTAGTCCCTGCAGATACATAGGGAACTGGATGATGGCAGAGTCTTTAGTGGTGCTGTATTGCTTCATCGTGAGCTTGAAGAGGAAAAAACCATTCATCGAATGATTGGAAGATCTCATCAATTTGACCTGTAAACTTAGGCAAGACAGAGTGCCAGTTAAAATATTGAGCGACTTTGTTAGTGAACTTTTTGCTAAAGGCTTCCAGAACTTTCTCTAGTACAGTTCGAGTAATATATTCAGAAGAATTATCATGGTAAGAGGCAGGGCGAGGAGGAAGTGGTTCCTCTTTGCGAGCGGGTGGGAGCTATAACTGGAGAAGTTAGCTCATGAATTTGTATTTCTAGCAATGTGATTGCTTCCATCATCCTTTGTTCCCTGCGAGGATGTTCAATAGTCTCCGAGTTCAAATCAGTTTGCAGAGATTTGATAGATAAGTTTGTTAAAACTACACGTAGCGGTATCTGTAACCTAATGCAGTCCACTGTTTGGCTGCTTTTGTCTAGGAACAATTAGTCGTCCCTAGATCAGAGGAGTAACTCCCAAATTGTTGCCTGAAACTTAAGCAATTATTATCATAACAATCAGGTTAAATTCTTATAAAAAGTAGAGAAAAAGCAAACGCAGTTTCAGTGAAATACAATCAATTTCAACTTCTCAACAGTTGTCTCTCAGTATTTATACAAAATCAGAATAACTTCCATGGTCTTTATTTACAAATCAAGCATCTCGGTTTCCCTCGCAAATTTAATTGAACAATAACACATATAGCACATTATCGAGGGGACAATATTTTTTCTTCGTAAAACTGCTCTCGAAATTAATTGCGTCATAGTGACGTCACTACGGTTATGGCAGAACAAAAATATCCAAAGCAAAAGTAATAAAATAAATAAAAATTGCTCGATGGGGACAATAATTAATAGAACCACAAAACTACATTCGAAAAAACGTCATCATACGTCATCTGGAGGATGAAATAGTAAAATCGATTTGATAGCACAAAATAATAAAAATAATCAAGGTGATGACCCCGAGTGACTCTACAGTTACAGTATAATTTCAATGCAGTAATTTTTAATTTCAATGCCTTAGTTTTCAAATTGAACGGTAAATGGTGTAGATCAAACAGGTTGCGTGAAGTAAGATGTAAATGAACATTCCGGAATGAGTAATTCCATTTATTACTAGTTTTGTAAATATGCATAAATAATTGCTTATTAAAATTAAACGTTTTTGTTTAATACGCAATTAGATAAATTGTGGGAAATGAATAGTCTGCATTTCTCTTCCTTAACATTTTGGACTATGAAAAAATAATATTTATATATCATGTTAGTATTTCATGAACTTTTCCCTAAATATTACTTAATAAGGAATGCACGATCCCTTAATATAGAATAAACAGAATACAACGCATAAACATAACGCATACCTTGATTTTTGCTTTCCATCAATGCCATTTTCTTTCGAGGGAAGTTAGGCATCTTCCCTCAACCAGTTAATTAATGATGCTCTTCATTAAGCATGTTATATACTTAATTGCCAGATAGGCGAGCTGTGTGCTGATTGGCTCTTGAAACCACTTCTTCTCTCAACCATACTCTGATTGTTCAATGCTTATTGCAACGGAAATTCATGTCTAATGAAAAATGGCGGTACAACCGCCTGCTGAAAATGAACACATTAACCGCAACAAATCTGTAAAATGGCTTTAAGTCTGATGGTATGCTTCAATTTCAATTCTCTATTTAATTCCAGTCAAGTAAATGATTTTGCATTTGGGTGATAAATTTCATTTAAAAAATAAATAAGACTTTATACTGGAATGTTCGAAAAACTATTTAAGAACAAATTTATTGATCAATTGGAATTATTCGTTCCAATAATTCATTGTGAAAATAAAACTTGTTTATTTGTTCAGTTTTTGATAGAAAAGGGCAGACTTTTCTACCTTTTCAAAACCGGCCTCGAAAAATGTCATTGTCAGATTGGAAAATTAGCCTTCTAATCCGGCTAAAGATAAACCACTTGACACTGATAAATGCGCTATTTTTACGAGATTTTTTCCAACCCCGAATCGAATGCCCACTTGTCACCAACATGGAGGGGAAACGGTTTAATAGGTATCAGTAAATAGTCAGTGTATGGTGGGAAATTGTAATTCATAAACTTCGATTGGTGGGAAATTGTAATTCATAAACTTCGATTATACTCATTTAACTGGCACAGTAACAATGATCGAGCAAACACGCAGTCTGATACATCCGAATTATTAAATGAAGCCTGATAAAAAATCACATTTCATTTCCATTTTTTTTGGAATTCTATTTTATTTTTATTGTCCTTGTAGAAAAATTCATTTTGTGCAGTTTCAAATAAGATTCCGAATACTCAACCAGGTTGTGCAAATGGCCAAAAATTTGTAAGATTTTTAGTAGAAATATTGTATTCCACAAATACCCTGTTAAAGAGTGAGTAAACATCAACATTAATGGTGACTTTATGAGCTGCATCAAATCCTGTATTATCAAATTTAGCTTGAGCATTAAACCATTCATAAGGTATTATATCTATAGAATTATCAATTGTAAACTTATAGTTGTTTTTCTTTAAATATTATCTGTTGCAGGAATTACAATTGGAGTCTGGAGGAGATCAAATCTAATTTATTCATTTCGTTCTAGAATTGTTTGAATTTCTGAAGTCAGTCATTTCTATATAGGAATTTAGGAAAATTTGACCATTAAAAGTAATAATTCAATTTACAAGTAATATTTGCAATTATTCAAATTATAATCAACATAATTTGCATTAAAGTTATTTTTAAGCTGCATTTCAATAAGAAGCCCCAGGTGTGTCATTTGGTGTGGAATCAACTTTGTGTGTCCCATTATTGAAATTATGTGCCACTCTTTAGGATCAACTGAAATCACTTCTGATTTAAGAGTTGGTTTTTGCCAACCTATAATAATTGATTGCTCCCTTCGTTACATTGATTTTTCCATATATTGAATAATCTAAACATTATTTTAGGCAAATTTCATTATTTACCCATTTATAATGTTTTTTATTGTATTATCTTCAAACATAATACTGTCAAATTCATTTGAAGTTACTGGAATCAATCTCGGATAATTACAAAATAATTGTCTTAATTTATTAGATCTTATTCCTTCTTACATCAGTAAATTTACACTTTTCGTTTTGCAAATATAGAGCCCAAGTGCTTGTTCCATTACTACTTGTTTGCATTAACTTGTCCATCACATAGATGCCCAGCACAACATCCTAAAAAACAATATCAACTTATTTAACAAAGACAGTATGTGACTTTAGTAACCCAATCACAAAAAATCCGTGTGCAATGCTAATTTCAATAGTTTTTCTAATAATCCTTGACTTGGAGAAACCTCGATTATATTGGATAACTTTTTCACAGAGGGTAGAGTGTAATAGTACTATCTTAATGTAATATTGCGTTTGACAGTGTTTTTCTCAATTTCTTAAGCATACCTCGTTAAAGTTTTTAAAGACATTCTGTTTGCCATGGCAAGGTTTATATGTATTTAAATACTTCATTCCTAATGTATGTATTCCTCTAAATGCATCTTAATTAAGCTATAGTGTTTAAACAAAATTTTAATAAATTTTACTCAGCTTAATTTTTTTAGTTTCTAAAAGATTTACGTAGCTTTCCATAACATTGTTTATGAAATTTTATGTCACAAATTTTCAAGTTTATTTCATTTTGTTTAAGTTGTAAGACATGATAGCAATGCATTCCATCTAAGCTAAGTTTAATATAAGTACATATAATATGATGCACATTGCTAAAACTTCAACCAAACAGTGTAGTTTGCCAGTACACTCTCTATCTAAACTAAACATAAATTGTTTTTGTATTTTCAACATTAATACATGAAATGTCCAACAGTCTGCTATCTTCAATTAGTATTATATAATATTCACAAATTGCCACACTACTACTTTATCTGCAGCCTTTATTTTACCACCAACTTTTGTTCATTACTAATTGCGCATCGCTGTATCTAAATTGAACAAATATATTTGCATTTTCAAACATGAAATGAATAGTTATTGGAAATTACTGCATATGAAGGTTTCCTTTCATCTTCTCCCTTCAAATTCAAAAGATAGCACACTACCAATTTGTTCATTGCACTAAAGTAGCTCTTTGTATGACAAATAATTCATTGTCGTAGCCAATTTCACTATTATTTTAATGATATTTCTGTAGAAAGTTTGAGGAAGAGCGATCGTACATCATTGTTATCCATTCCTTGGTTTTGACAATCGAATTAGTTTATTACTTTTTAATATATGTCCTTTGTAAGAATCATTGACTAAAGCTTTTTTCAGAGTTAATTTTCATGTTCAATTTAAATTCCTTTCATAGAGGTAGACCATCCCATATTCTCGTTTCAGCTTGGCATCATGGTCTTTGTGTTTACTATAATTGTATTCATCTTTGTTCCAATGTTGCGAATCCAAAAAATGTGTGTATTACACAAACAATTAGTTTGACAATCACCAATATACAAGATCCTCGTTGAAGTGATGTTTCACTTCAAACATGCCAATATTGAGTGAGCGGTTGCAACATTTTTTCATAAATTTCCCATAGTCAGAGCATACCGCTTTTCATTTAATATATGATCTTGTGGATTTTGATTTTAAAATTATTAAAAGACGTGTTGCTGTTATTTGAAAGGCCTTTTGGATTAAATGGGACCAATTTCTCCACATTGATGGGGTGTAATGTAATCAATCGAATATTGCATTCATGACTGAGATTCTTAGGCCACGGTTTTAACTTACTTTTTTTATTAGTATTAAGAATGTTTTAGTGTTTTTTGTTTAGCAACATTACTACATGCATTCAATTGCTGGTACAAGATCTAGAAGGTGCATGTGAACCAGCATTGACTGCGATGAGTAAAGTATTGTAACTTTTTCACCTTTCTCGGTTGCTAATTATTTGTTTTAGACTGCATGGGCGAGTTTGGAATCAGTCCGGGATACCAGCAATTATGTTAACGCTATTAGTTCACACATTAAAACCAATGTTGTTCTCATTCGTGATAATCTGCTTTCACTTCGAAAATATTTTACACAATTTTGCATTAAGTTTGCCAGGTATTTATTGTTAAATCAACAATCCAAACCATTATTAGTAATATTATAGCATATCAAAAATAGTAATAGAAAGCAATTTATAGATAGTTCTTGATACAAACCTATATTTAAATTTTGATATTTATGGTTGATTTTAGTTCATTTATCAGCAAGTTCATTACACATTTATTCCGATGTAAACCAATCATTGCAACTGTTGGAAATGAGGTTCGCACGTTTGGGGCTGAACAACTTCTTTTAGACACACATTCCCTCAAAACAATCTTATTGGATTTGCCGTCTGTTGGGTCTCAAGTTCCGAGAAAACCCCCCGCTAGGTTTTATATTTGTTTCGAATATTTAATTATAAGCTATTGTGTTAGTGCAATTTGACAATTCAAACATGTTATTTCCAAATACAGAACTTATCATAAATTGTGTTACTTTTTCTAGTGGAACATACATTGCAAAATAAATGATATTTAAGTACAGTGAATTCAAATTTGACTAATTTGTGCATTATTAACATTTTCTTACGTCATCTTCTAGGTGCTTTTGTTAGATTAAATTTTTTTTAATGTTTCAAATTTCCAACAAATAATTTGTTTAGAAGGGCTACAGCACCTCATCCCGTGGATGATTTCACGATAAATTCGAAACTTTATACCCAATACACAAGCCCATAACATTAAAAAATTTAATAACTTTTTTAACTATGCATTTATATCAGCATTTCTTCAGGAATTTTTATGCAATGCAAAATATCTGAATTGATGCACTTTGCATGTACGATCGCCCTTCTTTAAGGTTTAACCTAACTAACTGAATCTAAATTATTGATAATTTTAAGTACCGTCAGATGGGGTTATTCTGAACATTTTTTACACAATCGATTATTTTTGAAAGTGGGTATTAGATTTTGCAATTTTTGATGATGAAATAAGCCAAGCTTTAGCATAAAATGTTTGGCTGTGTGGGCGTCGTGTTGATGAGTCTATGTTCAAATTTCCTGCTGTTTATAATATTATAATTAACACAAATTTATTTTGTATTTCATGATAAGACAGCGATTGGAGTTATTTTGAACAAAAAATATATTTAAGAAAATACTAGAACACATGTAATTAATATACTGTCATTTCTTAAATTCTTTCTAATTGTAGATTTTGTCTTCTAAACAATCGAGTTTTCTACAACTTTATGCAAGCTCTCTGTTCAATGATCACTAACATTATTTTTTCAATTAGTCCAATCGATAAACTGTTGAATATACCTGCCTTCATCACAGAGGGCTTGCTTGGGTGCCACCATTCGCCAAGTAAAGTAAGGTGCAACGCCATACTTAGTTTCTTTACTAAAAACAATCGGCTGACATTAATTTGAATGTCCCTTTCTTTTGCCTTTCACTTGGTTAAAGAGGGTGCCAAGTGGAAGTGTGTATTTTTAGTGTGCCTTTTTAGCGCTTAAGTGCAATTTGTTCTTTTTTTTGCAGCATGAGTTGGTCTTCAAGGCGAAATGCTTTGGTCCGTATCTTTTTGTATTCTCGAATCATATTTTATTCTGCAAAAAGAAAAGATAATTAACTTGTCAAAAAGATAGGTTGTGGGACTATTTTGAGCACTTTTCACAATAGCCCCAAACACCAAAAAATCAATCGTCCTTAGGATGTATATGAATTTGATTTTTGGAACAAAATAAGGTGTGCTAAAAATCTATCAAAGGAGGTTGTGCAAGCTACAGAATATCTTAATTTTTAATAAAAATCTAGCTTAAGCAGGAACCAAAGTTGTATTTACAAATTAACATACATCAACTAAATCTGTAAAATTCATCAAAACAGTAAATAGCTTTCGGAATTTTTTCTAAAAAGGTTTTTACAATAGTTCCTTTGTTTATAATAGCCCCACCTCACGGTACATCAATATGTATTCAAAAAAATTATAAGTTTTTGTGTAGATTACTGCGTTTAATATACATTCTCTTTAGTTATACAAAATTGGTCGTTCGTGAGATGGGACAAGCAGAAATGACATTGAAAGTGGCAATGTCTCGACATGAACACGCGGTTGATTTTGTCGATTCTTATTTACGTTTGATTAACGATCCTGATCCCAACGCCTTTATTAGAACGTTAGATTTGAAAGGTCTTAAACGTAATGAGCAAGCTCCTCTTATCGATGTCTTCCGCGCTAAAGTTTCAAATATCGCGGAAAACCCCATTGGACAAAATGAGCAAATGGCGGCGCGGATTATGCCAAATAGCTCGTCAAACGAACCAGAAGCAAGTCGAATCAGTAGACTAGAAAAATTAATAAAGCGAAAATTATAATTATACCTTTATTTAATATTTATTAATTCATATTTGTAAATGTTGAGCAATTTTGTTTGCAGGATATTTTTTTGTATATATTGTAAAATCTATTGTTATTACTATTTCTTCAGCTTCTAGATTCGTAGATGTGGTGTTAATAAAAATATGCAAATTGGTTTATTTATGTTAATATTTAATTTTGCAATTTTTTCTAATTGTTATGGTTATAATTTTCTTCAGTGTTAAATAGGATTTCCAGTTTCATTACATTCAGTTTTATTTTCTGATTTTATTTTGTTTCGCAAATGGTAGTTTTTCAAATGTTTGATAATTAAATAATTAAATGTAATAGTAACATTTTTATGGATATACTTTTGTGTTCATCTACATTTGTTTGATAATTAGAGCAACCAAAAGTTAATCTTTTAACACAAACTCCAATTGTTCTCAAAGTTGTAAAAATGCATTTTAAATTTTTGGGTAGGACTTAGTTATAAAGTTACTGTGTTAACAAAAAGTTAATGTTCACTTCAACTTTAAAAATTAGTAATCTGTTTTGAATTTAATAAAGTTAATTTTAAAAATTCGTTCAATTAATTTCAAAATATTTATATTCAACTTTTTTGTTTAAGCTTGGTTCCTTTAGTTCTATATAAATTGACTCAATGATGCTTCGTTGAAAATTATCAATTGTGGTGCACAATACATTGGAAAGACGTCAACAAATTTACAATTAAGAATTAAAGAACACAAAATTCGTTCGACCATCTCTGATTATTTAAAGAACTGTGATATGAAATTTACATATAAAATTTTATCCAAGGCAATTTTTATAACTAATGTGTTGCGTTCAGAGTTCGAGAGAGGATTGTGATCTGTAAAATTGGTTGGTAATGAGTACAGATTACGCTTACCTGAGTGCTGTATCATGATATCGTCAATAATTGGAGTGAGATGACTTCGTTAGTGCCACTTGTTCGTAGTGCTATGGTAATACGAATGGCCATACGTCATTGCGGTGATATCAACTTCTTCTGAACATACTTGATTTTCAATCTATGTCCTCAAATAACTAATGCATATGTGACTTTCGTAATGATGAACGCATTGTACAAAATTCTCAGATTAGAAGAAGATAGGCCATATCTCGAGTTTGATATTCTAGAAAGTCTTCCAATATACTCATTAAATACGGATAAGATTTTTGTTAGGTATTCATTAAAATTGACTTTTCGTTCGAAAGTTAAGCCCAAGGTTTTAACATTGTTAGAATTTTACTTTGAGGTGTATCAATAAAGGTTGTATCAATGGATTCAGCATTAAACCATTATCAGTAGACCATGTCTCCATCAGTTGACAGATTTGCAATGCTGATAAGCGAACAAGATCAGGACAGTCTGTTTGTATTATAGCATTAATATCATCAGCATAGGCAACACATTGACATAATTTTGAAAGACGAATTAAAACAGGATCGATACACACATTCCACAGAGAGGGACCCAGGTATCCTCCTTGAAGAGTACCACAGATCAACAAATAATTTAAATAATTATAAAGATTACATTAAGGCGAATATAGATAATTCCACACTGAGAACATAATTAAAGAACTACGAAAAATATCAATAATTAAAGAAAACGTTAATCTTGTGAATAGCCATGAAAAACTAAGTACTAAGTTTTTGTACGGTTGGAAAATATTTAAGTTAGTATTTAAGATCACATTTAACTATGAAAGAGAAAAGAAAAAAAGAAATAATGGGAATAGACGAAAATGGCAGTTGTATAAATAAAATGCAACAAAGAAAATCAAAAAATAAACAGAACCAGAAGTCGCAACAGCAACAGGACTACTACAAGCTCAATTAACAATTCTGTTCAAAGGTTTTTTGTGGTGGTGCGCTTAAGAGGAAAAGAGTGTGGTGCAATAGCTGCAGGTATCTTCATGTGAAGTGCACTGATCTTGATCATACTTCTCGACGTGACACTGGAGATTATAGATGCCAACGCTGCTGTAATTAATCCACAGGCCTGACTCAACAACTAGCTGACCTCAACTTAATGGATACTTCAGCTGATTCCAGCAAGATTATTTTGAAGCTAAGAACCATTCTTTTTTCAAATATTCCCTTGATCAAACGTGTCCCCAAAAGCGCTAGAATTCAAGTAGCTTGTCTTTCATCTCTAAAAAAAATGTTACAAACAACCCTGAAGATATCAAGAACTGGGACCTGATCAACTAAGACCACAATTACTGAAAGACCTGGTTACAGAAGACAATGGAATAGCAGCAATCAATCTTTGTGTTGTTCTCACGAAATTTGTTAATGTAGTTCTATCTGGTATGGCTCCAAAGCCCATCAGATCGTTTTTTTTCGGAGAAAATTTGTTTGCTCTTAAAAAGAAAGCAGGAGGTTACCGTCCCATAGCAGTAGGAAACACAATGCGCCGTCTTATAGCTAAGTGTGCTGGGAAGTGTGTTGCATCTGAGAGGAAGCGAGAATTTGGTCAAATCCAGCTGGGTTACAACACTGCCAAAGGAGGTGCGGTTCAAACTGTTAGATTATACATATCAGCAAGAACTTTTTCTGATAGCAATGTCATGCTAAAAATTGACTATAAAAATGCTTTTAACAGCTTAAGCAGGCAAACAATGTTGGATACTACTCTCAAAAACCATCCAAAACTTTACCCATTTACCTCCTGTTGCTATGGCGAGCACAGCTTCCTGTTTTTTGGTGACTTCATCATTTCTAGTGAATTTGGAGCACAGCAGGGTGATCCCGAAGGCCGACCTCTTTTTTGTGATACTAACCAAAAATATGTTGAAGATTTGGTGAGCGAGCTCAATCTCTAGTACATGGATAATGGTAATGTTGCTGATAAGGCAGAAACAGTCCTTAGAGACTTAGACAGAATCATTGAGTTTTCTGGGGCCATTGGTCTTGAAGTGAACCCTTTTAAATGTGAACTAATTTTACTTGGAAATACCAACTCAGAGATGTGTGCAAAAATTTTGATTGATTTTGAAAGTAGATGTCTAGGCATTAAAGTGATTGCAGTAAAATATCTCATCGTTCTTGGTTCTCCTATAGGTCTTAATGTCCAGCGCAAACTTCTTGACGTAAGAGTTGATTTCAGGTGCATCTCAAGTAGCCTTCAATTACTAGAAGCTCGTACTGCTTTCTTTTGAAGAATTGTCTAAGTATGCCAAAGCTTATTTACTATCTGCGTACTGCTCCCTGCTTTCTCAATGGCGACCTGTTAAATGAGTATAATAGAGTCATAACTCAAACTTTTGAAAATATTACTAACATTACCTTAAATGCCACAAGTCTTTCTCAAGCCAGACTTCCTCCAAAACTTGATGGTATAGGTTTGCCTTGCACTGCTCTCATAGCACTGGCAGCATTTCTTTCCTCACAGTTTGCCTCTAACAGCCTGGTATGTTCCTTGCTTGCAGATGTTGTTCATTATGATAAACACTATTTGATGGAAAGCATTCAAACCCAGAATGAGGAACACTCAATCAAAGCTAACCATCACATTTCTATTATGTTTGGTTCAAGTCAAGATCAAGAAGCAAAAAATTCAATAAGTGAAGACAGACTAGAATCCCTTCTACTGACTAGTCGAGGTGAGGAAGCTTTTAGTATTTGGAATAGTCAAATCAGTTTCTTACCCTCCTGAGCAACCCACTGAACAAAAAAGTTGGATTAAGGTTGCTTATGCTGCAGAGCTTTTTCGTCTTAGTGACACTTTTGATGTGCAAGAGAACAACTGCCTTTCAGCATATCAAGGAAAAATTGCATATGCATGGTTAAATGCTTACCGTTTTTGAATCTAGGTCTTAAAATGACTAACTTAAGCCTCAGGTAAGCTATTGCACAGAGACTTGGTTGTAAATTTTATAAGCCTCACACTTGTATTTGTGGCTCATTGGTTGCTTCTGATGGGAGGCATGCCCATTCATGCAAAAAGAGTGCAGGTTGCTTTTCTCGCCACAACATGGTTAATGACATTATTAAGCAAGCCGATGTGCCCTCTGCATTTGAACCACCTGGTTTGTCATGTTTAGACAGCAAATGTCTTGACGGAATGACTCGGGTTCTGTGGAAGTGAGATCAAGTTCTTCCTTGGGATGTAACTGCAGTCAATGCTCTGGCCCAAGTAGAGTCAACAATTAGCTCCACTTAAGGCTTCAGAAGATGTTGAGCAAACAAAGATAAATAAATACCAACAACTAATTTATGCTGGTTACAACTTTCAACCTATAGCCTTTGAAGTTCAAGGCAATTGCAGATCTGAGTCTTTTGAATTTTGAAATTCAACAATAAGCATACCTGCATAATGTATACACTCTGAAATCAAAGCATCCATTTCATAGCTAAACAAACACAGCTAGATTGAACAAGCTTTTATTTTAATTTACCTGAATAATCATGATTTTGATCTATTCTTTAATTTAATATGAAAGAAATAGGTTTTCTAATATAAAGCCACATCATCCATTATGTAACAACTAACTAAAAACAAATAACCAAAACATGGCTTTTTTGAATGGATAGAACAAAGAACTATTTGCAATTTGTAAACAAATGATTCACTTATCTTTAAAAATACAATATCATTTATTATTTATTAGTTGAATATGTTTTCTTGAATTTTTTTGTTGCTAGTTAATTTACTGTTCCATTTTCTTTCTTGAGGTGTGTTGTTTAGTGATTATAATCTTCATGGAAACTAGAACATGGTGTTTTTGCACAAAATTCTTTAATTGAATAAAGAAATAGAGTGTATCATTACCTGACACAGGCTATTTGATGGGATATTAAAAGCAATTATGCTAATCATTTATCAAAAACAAAACAAAGATTTACATTATCAAATAAATTCTTTTTTGTTTTGCCATCAACTGAATTTCAATGATGTCAACTTTATGCAATTATTCATTCTTCAATCATTTTATGAGCTCATCAGTTTTCCAAAACCCTCTCATTTTGTTTGAATTTATGCACTTAATATTCATGCTGATTTCATTTTTTCACAACAATTGATTTTCATGATAAAAGTTTTCAAACACTTGTTCATTAAATATGATTTTCCATGCTTAGCTTTTTCAATGAATTCTTAATTTTCACTATGAATGGTTAACATTCTAATAGATCTTGCTGTGTTATCAAATTATTAACATGTTACTAAGTATAATGATTAAATGTACACACACATTTCATAGTAATTATTAAATTTGTATCTCTTTACATGATGACTCAAATATATTCTACCTACCATTGTAATTGAATTACCCATTCAGAGCTTTATGTGTTTAATAATAGCAGATATTTTGTATTTTCATTATGAATGATTGGCACAATAGAAATCCCAGCTATGTGTTATAAATTTATTTATTTTTTAGAAATTTAATTGTACACTTGACTACTAAGCCTTGTAACATGGAAATTAGTCCATATCTCTCTTTTGCATGATGGTTTGATTATATCTCCAATTTCTCTTATATTTCAATTAACAATGCTAGGCTAATATTTGCACTAAGTGTTACATGTGTACATATGATGGAATTCTAGAAATGATCAAATAACAAATGTGGTTTAAAGGCATTGAACTTTCTAAGAGATGTTAGCATTACTTGAAAGCATAAATGATTTTCAATTCCTACTCTTCTACTTGAAAGAGGTGTCTGAATAACTAGTCATTACTAGTTTTTGTTTGTCTCATTTGATGCACAATTGTGCTATGGGCATCTGTGCAAAGTTTGAAAAAGTTGACAATTTAATTGGATGTATTAAGGCATCTATTGTAAAAAATATAACTCATTGTGCAGATGGTGGAATTTTAGTAGATCAAGCAAAAAATGCAGTATTGTGTCATGATCTCATGGACAACTTGGTGGAGATAACAAAATTTGGCAAACTTATTGATGTTATTGAGAATATGATAGTGCATTGTTTACTATCCAAATTCCATATGACATGATCATCCAATTAAATTTTGAAGAAGATAAATGCAAACTAAAAGACTATATTGATTCTCAACTATTGTGACATAATCCATCAAAACTATCATGTGTGGTCAAGATGAGAGGAAAGGATGAAGGAAACAAAGACTAAAAATATTGATAATGATTATAATGATTAAAATTTAAAAACATGATAGGATTGATTATTTCATTTTGTAAATGTTTTGTGCAATTACATTTAAAATTATGCTTGACAGTATTTTGACAAAACGAAAGATGGTCAAACAGCGTAGTCAAATTAATTCTGACGTTGCGTAATCGTAGCAGAAATATTAAATGAGGGAAAAACTGTAAACAAGAACAATTAACAGGTACTAGTCGAGTATTTAGTTGTTTATTACCAAGTGCTATAAATATACTGAACGTGATGTAATTGATGATGAGCAAATCTACTTTGGAATTATTTTCTCTTGTCAGGTTATTTTATATTCTGATGGAAAGCTAAACATTTACGAGCTAGGGTAATTGTATGGTGGTTCCCACATCCAGTTAAAGGTATGCTGGAGCAGCCTCCTAATAGCTATTCCACAGTGGGGAGGGCAACAGCTGTAGTTACCTTGTGTGCTCTTAGGTTACAGATAGGTATAGGAGTTTTTTACCGTTATAGCTTTCCTACTTGTCATTGCTTGTCTGATATTATTATTGCAGCCAGGAGGCTTTGCATGGTAACTCTCTCATTGACGAACTTCAGTTATTTATTACATTCATTACGCTACATGATGATTGATGATTTATTAGTGTTTACATTTAGATGGTTATTTAGATCGTATCTTTATATTCTATTACATATAGTTTATTTAATAGTCACAACAAGTAGCTCATTGTTTCGTATGGTAGACCTCTGGCCAACTCCTAGTTATATTTTTCTGCAGGCGGCATTGATTGTTTACATGTATCAAGGGCTATTATTTATCTTTATATATGTAGGGTTATTACATGTAAGGCTCCATAATAAGCTAATTCAGCAACTCGGTTGCATTACTTTGTTTCTTACACAAATTCATAATAACAAAACAATCAATGCACTAAATTCTCAAGTAGTTGCAAATCCCATCACACTGAGTTCACTATTCACATAATCACTCCTTCATTGGTTTCTATCTCACAGCGGTGGCTCCATTGGTAAGATGCAGCTGGTGCATGTGTTCCTGGATATGCATGTCTACCTTTGAGTGTCAATCCTGTCTTCCATTATCTCTGCTTTACCTAAATAAGTTGGAGTGAGTTGGTAGCTAAAAAGGCTTGTGCATAAAAAATTAAGTTAATAAACCAAACACTTATTACAAAGGAGAGAACTGGAAAATTGTCAACTCCGTTATATGTCTAATCTAAGAAAAGTAATAGGTTTTCTATAAGTAACACACTAACAGCGGATTGACATGATTCTACACTATTGAATAACAATTTTACTGAAATTGTGCAGCTTAGGCAAACTAATGTTGCACCTTCCTTATACAAAAAACTCCTTAAATGTCAAGCAACTTCAGCAGCCTTGGAGCAAAGCCTTTCATGCTGAAAAAAGTTTTAGCTCACAACAGAAACTTTAAATCTGAAAATGTATAATCTAAGCCAATCTAACTAAAACTTATTTTTTGCTAATTATTTCATCTTTTTGTAGATATATTGGTTATTTTGGGTTGCTTAGTTTTATCCTTTAATAGATTTTACAAAAAATCTACATTTGTTTGCTAGTTAATGTGATGAAAATGGCAAAAATTAGGTCATATTTTTGGTTATATTTTGAAAAATACAGTCATATAAAGTCATAAAAATTTGGTAATATTTTGCATTTATTAGGCCATATTTTTCAGAGCCCTAGTCATTAGTATAAAAATATATCAATGAACATATATTCCCAGAGATTTGAATGCATTGAACAAGACATTACATAATTTCTAAATTTTTTCAGTTGAATACGTTTTATGGAAAAAGAGAATTTCAGACTTCAAAACATAAAAACAACTTACCCCAGTGGAGGAAAAGCCAACCTATGCCATCACACTCTCTGCAAAGACTGACTATTGCATTAAAAACACTTTGTTCTAGATAATATGATGTAAATTTCAATATTTCTGCCTGCTAATGAGCTTTGTTGAACTTATGCATATATTTCCAAGATGATTGATATCTTAGACTATTTTTCAAAATGCTCACCTAATGCATCATTGCATATATTTGAAGTAAATCTAACATATGGATAGTTGTAACTTGCATTACACCTGTCAATTTCTGACATGGCTTTGTTGGTTCAATTGTGGCATCAACTGCTGCATTCACAAACATTTTCATATTTAGTAATTTGAAATTTATAAATATTCAATTGTACAATATTTACAGGTTGGTACATTTTTTGACTCTGCAAATATCACAAAATGAACTACAAAAATTCAAAACAACTGCATGCATATTGCAATTACATATTATATAATAGACTTGTTTGGGACAAAAGAAAAGGGACAGAACTTCAATTTATTAAAGATTTCACAAAGCACAAGCTTTTTTTAGAAGTCATTTATATTATATTTTAATTCTTATCAGAATTTTTGATGAGATATGAACTGCTTTTAGATATAAGATTCATTATAGTCATGAATAAATTGGAAGACATGTCAATTCAGTGTGGAAGTAAACATATTTAAAGAACAGATGGTGTAGAACTGTGTGCCAATGTATTCATTGAAAAAGTATAAATGCCCTCATGGGTTAATGAGTACACTAAGGATGAAGAATGAATAATAAAAGTATTGTTTTGCATCAATTAGTTGCTTGAGTGTCATTTAGGTTGTTAATGCACATGATCATGATTTAGCAGTAGCTAAGCATCAGGAGTATATCTCACTTTTGAGTACAACTCTGTCTGATTTACAACATATTTGTTGTCAAATCTTTCAAGTGCTGGATACAATGTTAATTCTAAAAAATTAGCTAGTGATTTATATAGGTGCATTTAATAATATATGTAAACATGTTTTATTTAGCTTTTGAATTTTAGTTAACTAAAATTTTAGAATTAGGAAGTCAACCACCCCCAGTGTTTTCACCATCAATGATTTGAAAGCAGTTCTACATAATAAGCACTCTGATGATTTTATTTACCAAGTGCATTCTACCAATGAAGGGAGCTTTGTGTTATTAACATGCAAAATATTTATTGACAAATTGGCAGTGACAGACAATTTTTCAATAGATTTTACAATGAAAGAGCTGCTTTATTATTTGAAAGTAGACTATTTAGATACAGAACAAATTTAAACACCAATGAATAATTTGAATCCATTTTCACAGTTATGGATCTGGGATTTTCATTTGATTCATGTCAGTATACCTTTACCTCTAGTTGCATATGAAATTTCTCTAAAATGCTTTTCTAAATTATCCTATTGTTGCAAAGGGTGCCTTGTTCAGGTACAGCTTTACAAGTTCATCACTACAGCACTTTGGCAGGTTTAAGTGTAGGGCTTTACACAACTGCTTGTCATTTGTTATGTTTATTATTTTATTGCAGCACCTAAATTGTATGATATGAGGCCTGCACTGAGTTTAGGTATAAAAGCATATAGGATACACTTTGCACTCAAGAACTTATAGGGGTTCTCTCTCTCTCTCTTTATCTAAATTAGGGCTCCTGTCTAACATGACTCTTTGTCTTAAGGTTCTCTGTTTCAGGTCAGCCAAGCATGGCCATGCACCCTTCCCTTACTTGATCTCCCAGCTACCTTTAACTTTTAGTAGGGATAGGCTTGTTTAGCTCTAGAGTCAGTCCATTAATTACTAAGACACCAGCAAATCCTGATGTTTATCAATGCTGATTTCCATGCTGATGCCACACAAATCCAACCTATCCAAAGTATTTCTCTCTCATTTTATATTACTAGTAAAACTGTTGTTTATTTATCATGGTTCTAGCTAAAAAAATGATAATTTATGTAAAATATATGCAAGGAGAAAAATATATTAAAAAAGGAATAGGTATTTACAACTTAAAGAATAAAATTACATGCTAAATTTTAAAGCAGTAATTGGCTTACAACTGAAATATTTCAGAGGTTTATTTTGGCATCAAAGAACTTTAAGTTCAATAAACATTTTGAACTGTGCTAAAGCTCATTGTGCATAGTGTTTGGGGAGGAGAAAGCAATGTATTACAAAATAATTTTTACTGCAGGACTATACTTTGTGTGGCATAAAGACTTTGCTCAACGTTGCTTTCTTAATTTTTCATTTATTTCAATTTCAACATTATTATTTCAAATTTATTTCAATTTAAATTTTGCATAGAAATAACAGTGCTAAATATTTTAGTTTGAATTTCTAATTTAATAGTGTGGTAAAACTCTAGCAGACTTTTGATTTGTACCTGTGAGTTATTTGTTCATATTTTCATGCACTATGTTTTGCTTACAATTACTGGTTTTCATTTGTATAAATGTCTGTGAATTGTTCATTTATATTCATTTCAGTTTATTCTCAGTAAGTTTGTTCTTACTTTTTACTTTTGACTTATCTTTTATTTGAAAATGATGTGTTTCTAACTTTCCAACTGTGTAGTTAAAGGGCACCCAGATGTGGTATGACTTAGCTGGTTTGTTTTCATTTGTTATTAAAATAATTAATGGCTAGGGCTGTTGTACTGCTTGTCATTTGTTATTAAAATAATTATTAATGCTTTCACCTAAATTGCACAAGATGAGAAATGCACTGAATTTGGATTATTTTTACTAAGCACTTAGGTTCACTTCTTGCACCCCATAGTTAGGGCTTCTTTATTCTTAATCAATTAGGGCTTTAGTATTATGTAACTCTTCCTAAAGATTTTCTGTATTAGATCAGCCAAGTGTGGCCACTCTTTCCCAACACAATCTCTTGTTTTACTTTTAGCTAATATTAGGATAAGGTATAACAGCAGGAGGAGTTAATTATTTTCTACCATTAGTAAATCCATGCATTGACTTGAAACCCCCAATAAGCTAGTAGAGTTAGCTGATTTCATACTGATGCCACATTTGTTTGAGTTTGATAGACATTTGTGAATTGTAATCCATTCACCAATTTGCAGCTCATAAAGGGATATGTATTGTATGCAAAGTTCTTCAGAAACAGTGTTATGTTCACTGACTACTACAGGGCATGATAATTTCTCAGTCTTAAGCAAACATTTCATCTCAGATGAAGATCTTTTGCTGATTTTTCCTGTCATTTTTGGTAATTATCTGCATGCTCTGCCTTTAGACAACCTTGTAGATTTTTGAACCTCTTTGGCATATGCAGCTTAGATCACAATTGTTGGTAGACAAAAGAGTGATTAGAGTCAAAATTAATGCACATTTATTGGAGAGCTTCAATGTCTAAGTAATGTCTATATGCATACATGGTTAAAATACTTCTTCAAATATTTGATATGTCATAGAATTGATTGGATTCATTGCAACCTCCTATTATTAATGAGATATAATGTCAGTACACATTATTCAATAAGGATGTTAGCATATATTAAAAATGCTCTGTTAAGGATGAAATTAAAAGAGGTGACAATTCTCCATGTATATATTATTTTTCTTAAGATTTTATAAAAAGTAGTAACAGTTTTTTTTTCCAAATTTATAAAATTTCTGGTAAATTTACAAAATTCGTTTAATAGAGATTATTAGAATTTTATAACAAAATGGCAAATTTAGATTGAGCTTAGCCATAACCCTTTTCCCCATCAAATGAAATACCCGTTTTTGTACATGATCTCCATTCTTTTTTTGAGCTCAATATATATATATATATATATATATTACTTCACTTATATGCCTATGCTTGACTTTACATCTGAAGTTTTTAGATTTTTAGAGTTTCAGCTATTATGAAAAAAGTGGTATGGTCTTATACATGTAACAATAGGAAAATATAGATTGCCACTAGTTAAGTTAAGAAAAACGCATTAATTATACTTAGGTTTGATAGAGCTATTAACAACTTCAATTCTTCTGAATATGTCTGGTCCTAGGCATATGCGTGTATCTGTTACAGTCAAGTTGGCACTACTATTGTCCCGTTCAAATTAGAAATAAATCAGTAGTAAAATGTTGTAATTGAATGCAAAAAACATATACATGTATATTGATAATTCATGTTGTCTACTAACTTGTTTTTGTGTGTTTTTGTTTATTAATTGTAGTTATCTTTTTGCCTCCCGACCTTTGTTAGAATGATTTATGCTGGGATCGCTTTTGCTAGGTTAAATATATTCATCAAAATATTTATTTGCTGTTTGCATTTATATACTATAGGTCTAATTGCTTGGTATTTTCGAATGTTTTTTATTAAAATATTAACATAATATTGCATTGGGAAAACAATTTAAGTTAAAATGCCAAAAATGGTTTTGTTTATATAATATTCTAGTATTAATTCCAGCAAATTGATGTTAGATTGAATTTTTTGCATCTATTCCGTCCTATACTTTTTGCATCCCATGCAATTAATGTACATACATATTTTCAAAATATCAATAAATTCAAAACTATAGTATTATTCATTAAGAACACTATAAGATGCTTTAACTGTAATATTTCCAATAGCGCACCTAACATGACAAAATTTCTTAGAAGAAATGAATGGCAATCAAAAAGAATTCCATAAAAGCTTCATTAAAATCGTTTTACTGCCAAGCTTTATTGAAGGCTTTTAATTGACTGACATACTTTACAAGCAAATTCAATGATTGAATTAACTTTTTCATTTGCCTTTTTGGAAAATATTTATTACCGCCAGGTTTTTCAAAGTCGTTATTCATATAAAATTCTTTCAGACGCAGAATATAAGTTCTCCTATCTTTGATTAATTTCACAATTGCGTTTTCTAAATTAAATAGTATTCTGCTTAATTGCACTAAGGAATTTCCTAACTTTATTAATTTTTCTCTTAATGACTTGCTTTGTGACAGATGAAATTGAATCAAAAAGAATTCCATAAAAGCTTCATTAAAATCGTTTTACTGCCAAGCTTTATTGAAGGCTTTTAATTGACTGACATACTTTACAAGCAAATTCAATGATTGAATTAACTTTTTCATTTGCCTTTTTGGAAAATATTTATTACCGCCAGGTTTTTCAAAGTCGTTATTCATATAAAATTCTTTCAGACGCAGAATATAAGTTCTCCTATCTTTGATTAATTTCACAATTGCGTTTTCTAAATTAAATAGTATTCTGCTTAATTGCACTAAGGAATTTCCTAACTTTATTAATTTTTCTCTTAATGACTTGCTTTGTGACAGATGAAATTGAATTATTTTATCCTGTTCAATTCCTCGGAAAAGAGCGTATGCATATTTCTTTGAATGCTGTAAGTTTAAGAATATCTCACTGGATTCTTGACAGTAGGTATGGGTTTTAAAAAACAATCGCTTCTGGTCCAGATCCTTTGATATGTTAAAATTAAATCGGCTATTTTCTTCAAACATGTGTCTTTTAGATTGGTGTAACTTTTGGAACATCGATTGTGAACAACATTCTCCAGGGAAATCTAGTAAGCAACACACTTTGTCTTCATCTATGCAATGGTGGTCCCAAAAACATTCTATTGACTGAATTCCAATAACTACAGATGAAAAGACAAAAACATGATAAAATAGCAATTGCATTTTGCCGCAATTCTACAAAAATTTCTTCTGGATATTTACAGCTATAAACCATAGTCGCGAACAATATTGGAAAACTAATCAATATTAATTGAAAGAATAAGCATAGTCCTATGATTAGCTGACTTTATCATGCACAGCAGGATTTTGGAATGATTTGCGCGAGTAATGGATGTGTGTGGGAGTCCAGAATCTGGACACATTAATTTAAAGTTTTTGCAAAAGCTCTCCACCAATGATCTCTAGCAGAATGTTTCTCGAAAAAAACATGATAGTAACTTGTTGCATAATTTGATTGGAATGGCAAATCCATTTAAAGTTCAAAGTATAATTTTAGCTGGAAATTTTTTGATTAATATATAACGAATTCAAGGGCATTTATGAATATTCTAGCAAATAATTAATTGACAGAACCAGTAAATTAGCTTAAAATTTAGTGTTTTAATATAGAATATTAAATAGTATCAACGCTCTTTGAGCTTTCTTTTTACACGGTGAATATACTTAACTTCCATAGATATTTCCTGCAATTCAAAAATTGCAAAACTTTTATTCTTAAATGTTCTACGTCGTTGTTGGTGTTTCTGTCACCCCACAGTCCATATTACGTTGCTGAAAAACGGGAAATTCTGGTAAACCAACAAAAACTTATTACTTTATATATCAACCTAAATGCCTAATAATGCTAAATAGCAGCAATGTTTAGCAGCTTTATTTACAATATTAACTGCTTTCTATGATTATCGCCATATGGGGTAACTTTATAATCCCAAGTTATTTTATCTAATAAAAATTAAGAATACTGTATTATGTCAAATCATCTTATATCTTACAATGCATACATGCAACTCTCCTTTCAAATCTCTAATGTGCGTGTAAATAGTTGAGGAAGCTATTGATGAAGCTCTTTCAATCATGATTCAAGTTTCAAGTAATGAGGATATTTTGATGATGGTAGTTCACCAGGATTAGGAAATTTTGAACTCTGATATTGAACATGAAATGTGTTCAATTTTTAACCTGTGACCCGACCTGGCCTGTCTAACAATGATTCGTACCCCAAATCAATCAAAGAAGGATTACTAGTATAATACGCACAAAATATTTTTGCATAAAAGAGACAAAATCAATAAAAAATACAAGTATAATTAGAATCGATTAGCATTTAAGAATTTTAAAGATTGAAGGGTTTGACTTCTTAAATGGTTCCTTAATTCTGCTAGTGTTCTTCCTCCATAACAAATATGAATTACCCGCGACCCGATTTGCCCAAGAGTGCCGAGCAACCCCACCCGACGAATTTTTTACTTGACTGTCGGGCAAGTTGACCCGTAACCACCCTGAATGATATACAGAAATTTTAATTGCAGTATTAGGTCAAATTCTGAACATCTCGGCAATGCTGGACGACAATTATCAACATGCACCCTGGTTTGAAAGGAGGCGTCATGAAAAGTATTTGGTCTTATGATGTGTAATCTGGTTTTGACTAAAACAATTACCATAAATGTGGGAATTTATAATGATTGGTGCATAAAATGCTGAAATTACTATTCCCTAATGCAGTCACATTGAAACAAGCTAACTTATATCTAAATCAAGTTTATAATCTTGCTATGGACATTTGGTTTACTGCTAACCATCTTGTAAATTATTTTTTGAGAAATTGTTGGGACTCACTATATACAAGAGAATTGGCAAAATTCATCAGTTAACATTATATCTCACAAAATTTTACTTTGGCCATATTTGAGCAAAGGTAAATGTTCTCTATTCTTGATATCTTTAATGTATCTCAATGGGTACAATTTACAAACTTCATAGAAGACAAAAAGAAAATAAACAAACGATAAGTATTTACTACACTTGTCGCAAGTGCGGGAGATAGTCACATGAGTTTGCCTTTAACATGATAATTTTTGCTTTAAGATTTTTTACATGGCTCTTGCTATTATTTAACAAGCATTTTAAAATAAGATTATAAAAAAGGTGTATTGAATGAAAGAGTAAGAAAAATCTGTATAAACTAAGAAGCAGAACTATAAATTTGCTTGGATTAATAAATGCTCGTTTGGGCTCCTTGTGTATCAAATGCACTGTACAAGCTCGGCTTGTGTGACTATATGCGTCAATGGATGAGTGACTTTACGATATTAAAGAAGACAAGGTCTCCACTTGAAAAAGAACCGAGAAGGTGCCTTTTCCATTCAAATATTTCCAAAATACTACAGAAAAGTGCTAAGCTCTAAAATTTTGTTGTAAACTGCATGCTATAAGTGAAAAAAATTATGTAGATTGAACACAATTCTTTAAATTCATTTTATATTAAATAATATGGAATTTACCCCAAACGACGATGCCCATATTTTAAAAGTAACAACGTAGAAGGCTTAAGTTCTTACCATGACTTCAAAGACTTTCAAAAATTAACTGTTTTTTGTAATCATTACATTTGTTGCACACCTGCGCAGAAAATCAAAAAAAATACAAAAGTATTGATATTTTGACTCTTACACTGAAGATCGCTACTGTGAAAAAGAGGTCCTTAATTGCGTTTAGAAAATATTTACGACAATATAAATCATACTTTTAGAAATAGTTATATTTTAGTTAATGAGCATTTATATCTAAGATTGTACTAAGAAACTCGATTATATTTTCAATTAAGTTGTTGCGTAAGTAACTACCAATATCTTTGAAATTTACATTTCAATAAATAAATGCATAATGTTAGTTGCACTTTTATTGTGTACTATTACAGTGTAACATTAAACTTGAGAAAAATCAAGTAGTTTGAATGTGTTAATGGAAACTGTATTTGATATATGCATGTGTTGATATCTTTGGGAGTCTTTGTTAGCACACAATATGGTCTGTTATTTTAAAAGTTTCATTCTTTAAACGTGCTAGTTTTTATCAACAAGTTAGGGAAATCTAACCAATAGCTAATCAATAGCTAATGTAAAGGATCCTTCTGTGGGTATGCGTAGGAGTGATAGTTATTGATTCCCCATAAGTTAATTTAAATATGAGCTAATTCACTTCATTGCAATCAGTTCAACTTTTTCAAAATATCAAATTCAAGTAGGTTAAGTGTTTAATCCAAACTACGGCACATGGAATTCATCAAGCATGGCCTAGTGGATATAACTGGATGTTTTTTGAAAATGAGCATTCTATTGAGAAATTTTCGGGCAAATCGTCTTAACGGTTAAACTAAGTTTGGGGTAATTTTGTTACCCTAAGAACATCTAGAATAGGATTTGAGCTCAAATCAAATTGGAAGAACGTGCTATTTTGTGACGTTTCCCCATTTCTTAAGTAAGAATTTCCCAAATTAGAGGTCTTTGGGTACAAGCTAAATGAAAATTAAAAAATTTTCATGAAATCATAGCACTTGAGTTTTTCAAGCATGGTATTACTATAACAAACTAGCAATCATTCTAAAGCAAAAGTTTTAAGTTGATTTTTTTGGATAACACTACCCCAAACTTAGACTATTGATGTTTTTGTTGAATCTTGGTAAGCAAAGTTAGGATGATTCCCATATTGTGCAGACAAAAAATACTTAAAAAATGTGGAAAAGTCACAAAATATCAGATTCTTCCAATTTGATTTGAGCTCAAAATCCTATTCTAGTTGTTCTTAGGGTACAAAATTACATCACATTTCGTTTAACCGTTAATGAAAAATTTGAGGTACTTCCTCAACTTCGTGATGGCAATCACTCTATTGATTATAATAATCTTGCCTCAAGTTTAGGGATAGGAAGTTTAGATGTGTTATGTAAGCTTAACATTCATGAGGATATCAGATGCAGAACAATGTCAATATGCTGCACTGTTGAGCTAGTGGAATTTGAATATGAACAAATTGATATGGTATGACTTACACGAATGCAGTCACCTAGAATAAACTAGTAACAGTCTGTGAATAACTGGGAGAATCGCTTGTCTAACAATAGTTTGCAATTTTTTAACATAAAGCATATAACCTTTTTTCATAGTGCAATTCTTTATTATATTTAAATAAATAAATTATATATATATATATATATATATATATATATTTTTNTATTGATTTAGATTGTGACTGTGTCTATGTTTGGAAGTATTTATTGTATTTCACCAAATAAAGTAATTCTTTAACAAATCAAACAAATTAGTGCACCATACGCGCGCTTACAAATACACTACTATAAATATTAAATTTCGCAGATGAAAATGCATTATTCAAGATGTTGGATTTGAAAATTCTAGATCAAGCTCTGAGTGATTACAATCAATACAAACTCAGGTCGAATGAAGATGGACACTTAGTTCTTAAGCTCAATGGAACCTTAGATGCATTTGAAACCGACCAAATGTGCTCAAGTGAAACTCTTGAATGGAATGACTTTGTAACGAAACTAAGTGAAAAGGAATGCAAGGTCATCTTTAAGCATTGTAAGTTTATGAATGATTGTGGACACAACAGAAGCAAACTTTTGGCTATCACTTGGATTCCGTCTGAAGCAAATTTTCGAGAGAAGATGATCATGGCAGCCAGCATGAAAGAATTTCGCTTAAAGTTCGAAGGAATCATGAAAATTGTTGAAGGATCTGTGAAGAGTGACATTTACTTAAACGAACTCCAGGATATTTGCAAGTATTCATTTAAATTTTGATTTGTGTTGTTCATTAGGATTTAGGATATATTACAAGAGAATATACATTGTTGTATAAATATCAATTAACAAATAAATTCTGACATTTTGAATTTGTTGCAGTACACTTATAATTCACATACATTCTTAGATATTCTTAAACCAGTTTAAGCAGTAGTTAAGAACCTATATACATATATACATATATATATATATATAGATGTATGGATGTCTACTGGATAAATGTTCAACATAGTGTTATACAGGTATTTTAACTAGATTAAGAAATTTCTAACTATTGGAAATTAGACAACTGGATACTTTTATTATTAGGCTACTTCAATTATTTAAATATATCATGAATATACGCATGATAAGGAAAAGGAAACCAAATAAGTAGATCATTGCCATGTAGACCTGCTATATGTAGCTGTATGCTTGCAAGTTACTGAACTCTATTTAATAATGACATATAAATGTACGTATTTAGGTGATGTGGAAATAAATTACATTTCGACTTGAGCAAAAACATAATATGAATATATTCCTCTAGTTCTTATCTTCACAGCATACATTTTGCAAAACTCTATATAATAGTAAAATTACTAAGTCAATGAGAATAACTTACAAAAAATAGTTTTCTTTTTATTTCATTTTGGTTTTAATAGTATTATGCAAAAAGATAAAACTACTTTTAATCTAAAAAAATTCTGGGTTATACATTTGATTGACTATTACAGATCCTTAGGTAATTAGATAATCTAGTAGATGTCTACTACTACTAAATCAGTAGGTGATCTTAAAAAGATGATTGCTTTTGTTCTATGCTGTTGATGTTATGCTCATATATTCTCTCGAAGTTCTATTATTTTAAAATTATATTAAACAGTTTTTCTGAATTCATCTGTTGAAAGCATGTATAATTTTTAAATTGCTATAAATTGCAAATATTTCATTCATTATCTCTTATATTATTTTATAACAAACATGGAAGATCGCAAATTTGGTACCTACATGTTCAATTCGTTTTCCGATCACTATTTAGCCCTACACATTACACAAGATGTTAATAAAGGTAAGAAGCGGAAAAGAATATTCTCTCGTGATTTCGCCAACTTTGATGAAAAAGCTTTCATTAAGTAACTAAAAAATGTGGCCTGGGACCATGTTTATACATTGAAAGACTCAAGTCCCATGATAAAGTTTCTCTTAAGGCAATTAAACTGTTGTCTAAATAAAGTAGTACTCTACAAGGTTAACACTGATAAACCTACCAAGTTTGCATAATAATCAAATTGAAGATTTGGAAAAAAAAGAAGCGTGGGAATGTAAAGATCATACATTAGGTCAGTATAAAGAAATTAAAGACCAAGTTTGCAAATTAAAGCGCAATCTAAAGGAACAGCAAGCTAAGAATTTTTATGTTTATTTAAATCCATCTAAATATCGGTTAAGATTCTTAAATAAGTTCCTAAATAGAGATAAGAACCTGAATAGCAATATAGAGGAAATCAATATTGACAACAAAATAGTAACAAACACCATGTCGATTGCCAATCACATGAATCTAATTTTTCAAAACCTTGGAGAGTTTAAGGGTAAAATATTCTCGCATGAGAATAATATAAAACAACTAGAAGGCAGTTTTTGTTTTAGGTTTATAAGTGAGCAAGAACTAATTAAAATTGTTTACAACTTAGATCCTAGTATAGCAAGTGTTAGTTCAGGGATATCAATATTATTTATGATATTGCTTCGCAATAAATGCTTTACGTACGTCTATCTATCTATCAAACATGTTTAAAAAGGGCCGAGAAAACTCCAATTTTTAAAAAAAGTGATCCGAAAATATGTACCAACTATAGCCCTATTGCAGTAACTAGCCCATTCTCTAAGATATTTGAGAGACTAATCAGTAATCAAAAATATTCTTTCCTAATGCAATTTGATATATTATCTCCAAATAATCAACACCGGCGACCAAAAAAATTAAACTTATATAAAAGTAATTGAAACAAAATCTACTCAGAAAACGACATATATTTGGCACCTCAAAAAATTTATGTATGGCAAAATTTCTAGCAGCATTCCATTTGATTCTTTTTATAGTAAATATTTTGTTTGTTTTTTTAATTGTGTTTTTTATTCGTAAATTTGTGGCTTAGTTTGTAGTATTTGCTATATGTATGGGCTTATATATATTTGTAAATATTGCTTGCAAATATGTTGTATGTATACCTAATGTATAGCACATCGGCAAACAATAAAGCTATTAAAGATTAAATACTGTGATCTATGATCCTTTGAAAAACATTCTTCAATTATGTAATTCTTGCTGAATTTCACTTTAGTTAGTCTCAACTATCAAACATTTTTTTATTGAATTAAAAATAATTAATAGCTCATTGGAAGAACTGCTTTAAAATTTAATATGAGGTTTGTGTTGATTGGGTTTGCTAAACAAGTTAGCAATAAATTTTTCATTTTTTAGAACAATATTAACACTCCTTTTATATTGTAAACTGCATTCTTCTATGCAAACTTTTTAATTTCGTTTGTATGCTTTCTTCTTTTTGATTATTGGATACTAAAATGAAATTTTCAGCCATGTTTCGTGCATAATTTATAAACGCAATAGTTTTATTGCTAAATTATTCTTGAGGACTAGAAAAATGTATTCATGTTTTGAAATGTTGTATTGAAGGCATTATCTCCAATGAGCTATACAAAATCCGATGCAAGCTAGAAACATATAGTCTCAACCATTTCCTGTTCACGCAGGCCGTGCGCAAGATAATTTGCTGCGCAGTGTTGGCGACCCGGCAGAAATTTAAGCGTAAGCAAAAAAGGAAACTTTTATCTATATTTCTTAATGTTTTCGGAATTTTGATATCGGCTTTTCGTAGGTTATTGGCGATAAACAACTTTCGAAGAAACCATTATAGAGTATTAATAAATTCTTTGGTTGCTTACCATAAAAATGGTTTTTTTTCAAAGTATATCCAGTTGTAATCCATGCGTCTAGAGAACATCTTGTGGTTTTAAGTTTTTCTAATAAAAAATTCAAGAATATTAGTGAAGTCAGCTATATCATTCAACTTATTTCCAAATGGCGTCGATTTGGTAATATAAAGGGTATAAGAATATACAAAATATTCAAAATGTTTAAGCTTGGGCTTGCTGAGCGCCCAAAATGTCATACTTTCGCCATTTACGAAAGCCTATTTTTCTACCCACAGTCATTGAAGTTTTGCAGAATCTCGCCTCGTTGCACGCCTGATTTGTATTCTAAATTTCGAAAAATTGAGGCAATTCTATAACCAATGTTTTTTTAATTTGACTCATTCAAGTCACTCGACATCTACTACATCATTTTTCAACTTTGTTTCAAAATGGTGAACAATTTTATTAAAGTTAAAACTTTAGAATTTTTCAAAATTCATCCATTAGGGTCTTGATATCACACTCTAGCAACTTGAATTGAAGTGGAGAGAAATTTAATATCAAAAATATTTAGTTAGTAATTTTTTATTCTATTGGTTTGAAACATTGAGGAATTCACCATTCGCAAAATTGCAAAAAGAGATTTTATTAGCTTGGAAATAATGTTTCAACACAACAATGTCTATGAATATAATTTGAAGAATGATTTTGTCCAACTTTAATTGACTAACTTTAGATTATTATTTGTTCATTAATTTTATTACCGAATGAATTTAAAATTGATTTTTATGTTATTTTCATACAATTTAAGTTTGCAATGCTGAGTTACAAAAAATTCTTTGAATGGAAGTGATTTCGTAATTTTTACGGATTTCAAAAACTCTAAAATTAAATTTTCAGAAATTTTTTGTGAAGATATATGTTCTTAGTACTCAATCTATATTTTTTAATTAAAATCTGAAGTCATTATTTATAGAAATCTAAGAACAACTTTAGTTGAAATGAACGCCATTGTAAATTTTTCATTTTCAGGTTTTTTTTAAGTTTTACACATCGTTGATGGCTATCTAGAAAAAGGTTCAATTTGATTAGGCTACTTTATGTGCATGTAAATGAGAGCCTTTTCTAATAAGCAGCATTGGAAAAGAAACTAAAAAATGAAATTTTCATTTCAGAAGAAATTTACATCAAATAATTATTTATCTTTTTAAACAAACTGACATGCACTACAAATTTACTAATTCAATTAGCTCAGCTTTTGCTTACAATATCTGTATGTCATCCAGTGCTTGAAGTTGAAAAATCTATTTCTAGTAAAGGCAATTGGAAAATAGACATAAAGTTCAACAGGTTTGAATTCTTGCGAATGCTCATAATTTGAAAACCACAAATCAGTAGATGCAATGTTCATTGCACAACTGGAGTCTTCTGACCAAGGCACAGCTAAGCACATATATTAGATAATCAAAGTAATATTTCTTTGGCTCTAATCAAGTCCTTACGATTTTCTGCAAAATAAACTAAAATAAGGACACAATAACACTTTACCTGCAAGTCTGTTTTTAACACAACAAAATGCTTAATGTTTAAAAGTAAAGGAATAGCAATTTTTTACATCAGCTTTATAACTAAAACTTTTCGATTCTTTACTCAAAAAATGCTTTCAAATAAAATGAGATTATTCATACTAGATAATAAATTATAAATCATATGGTTGAACTACTTAAAAATAAAATACGTGTATTTAGTGTTACACCAATAGAAGTGTATATCGAAAGGGTATTTCTAAATATCTATTGAATTTTGTTACATGTAAAATTCTTAAATTTCAAAATGTCCACAAATATTTATTCTCAATGTTTTTTTGAAAAACATTTAAACACTTACAAATCTGATTGCGCACTTTTTAAAGAATTTTTCAAAGAAAAATAACTAATTTTTTCTACTACCTCAGGCCCTTGAATACAAATAGTAGAAATGGTAAAAATTTCATGTTCAACAATACATGTGTCCATAGTTCACGATTTCCAAATTTCATAATAGGATTGTAGAATATTGATAACTGTGGAAAACTGATTTTCGTTTTAATATAACAAGTGAAGTTTAACGTTGATTTGCTTAGCAAACCACAATCCTTCACATTCGAAGCAAATTTGATAGTAGTGAAACTAGAAAATGTATTATAGTTTTTATCTTCAATAATTGGAAGATAATTCTCAGTTTATTCTGACATTTATCAAATTCTCCACTTAAATTTTATTGGTGCAAATCTCTAGCATTCAACAAACAAAAAGAATGCATTGTCTAAATGCAGTAAATCATCTGTCAGCAAAATTTGACTGTCAGGGTATTCTAAAATGTTTGATAAACGAACTGGTTACATATATGAAAGAATAGACAACAAATTTAATCAAAATATACTAAATTTATATACGCAAAAGCATTAAATAGCTAAAAAATACTTTAAAAATTCGGAGCTTTCATTTTAAAGCTTGATGGATTCACTATGTGTTCCAAAAAACTTAATGCTGCTTTAATGCACTATAAGATTTCGGCTTTTTCCAAATGTAAGAATGATAAAAATTCGATAGCAGAGTATTTTATGTATTTTTGAAATTTGCGTCTATGCAACGGGCATTTACAAGCAAACTCTTCATAAATATTAAATTTCAATGAAATACAACTTTGCAAGTAGGCATGTTTTTAGTAACCCGATGCATTCGAATAGTTAACCGATCCAGTCTATCCCCTAGCCAATTTCTTTTGCTCGATCTGGTTTACAAAATATTATTATCTTTAACAGAAACCCTTTATGAAAAAAGATCTTACTTCAAATAAAAATGGATAATTTTTGACACTATGCTTCAAAAGCCATCCAATGCCGCTCATAGTGCATCTAAAGTTACCCAAAGGAAAGAGAAATTTGTTCGATTTTGCTTAGCGTTTTTCATAACTCATTTGATTTATTTGTCCTACCGTAAAAAATTCTACCTTTTGAATTTTGAAATTAATAAAACAAGCTAAAAATTTCAAAAATGGAAACATCCTTAGTCCTATTTCAGAAGAAAGGGACAAAAAATTATCATCTAATATTGATGTACTTATTTTAAAATTCAAATTTCACTAAATTTTTTAACAAAGGCACTCTATCTTGAAAGCGTAGATATAATTTAAATGTATAGAGATATAAATTACAGTACAATATTATATTTTGGATGCTTTAAATGCTCATTGCTCAGAACGCATAAAATTTAACTAAATTCTTAGACAATACTGTGTAAAACAGAAATATTTGTCTGTTCTAACATGATATTAAAACCTACAATTGCACGTTATGCTGTCTACAAAAATACTATAGTAATGAAATAACAGAGAATTTTGTAATTCTCGAAAGCTATAAAAAGGAGGACTATAATAGAAAAAAAGAAATAAAATGTATACATAATATGTCCACTTCTTGATTTATAAAATCGAAATCATACACGCCTTTGATTATAGCCAACTCTCTTCTTCTTTGAGCAATTTGTGTTCTCATTAATTCACGTTTCTCTCTAAACTTTTCTTGTTAGTTTTCATATGTCTTAATATAAAACACATATTATATTTTATTATGTTTAGGCGAATGTTGCTCTATATCACCAAATATTACAATTTCAAAACAAATAATACATGTATATTATAAAGGTATGTTTACTATAACATTACTCACAGTAGCATTTCGCATTTGGAACAGAAGCAGTCAGTATAAGGACAAAAATATTTGTGTCCCTTTAACGTGGCTCTGATTCCATGATTTTTGCATCTTCCGCATGTCTGCTTTCGCTTAGTGGGTACCATATAGATCAAGCTCCTTAAGAGTAAAAGAACTAAATTAAACATATATTAGTAATGTGCTGGTAGACATTAGCCCTAACCACCCGTACCCCGAGAATAAATTCTCTTTGCTGCTATTAAACAATATAAGATTTTCAAGAAAGTTAATTCACATTCACTATTTGTTAATTTTTTTAAATATTTATTATATGTGGAATGAAAGTCGTACCCACACTCGCCCGTGCCCGATAATTGCTATGTGCACCCAGACCCAGGGCTATAGGCGTGTGGAACTGGCTTGGAGGGAACTGTACTGATATCCGCATATCACTAACATATGTAGACCAAACCTTCAAGCATTTGAAAATACAAGGATGAATTTGCCTGTAGCCAAAAATAGATCACTTTACTAATTCAGGTAATTGCGTATACAAATGCGAAAATGTTAGTCTACGATAGTTGGCCAAACGATTAAACAAAGAATATATCTGAAATTTAGAGATAAATATATTGAATTTTTGACTGATCTTTCTCATTAAATTAAATCATTTAGGTAATTATTCTGATTTTTATTACTATTACGTTTCATGTAATAGTTACGTCATTTCAGAACTAATTAGTAATGGTGAAGTTTTTCGAAATCATTCTAAAGAAACTCTAGGTTTGGTATTTATCGCATTAATTATATTGGGACACATGAATCAATAACACAACTAAGATCATTTTAGACGTATTAGCACCAAAGTGTTATTCAATATCAATTAGTATGCATGGGTAATGAACTTATTCATCAATTAATTCTAAGCTTTCTTGATAATCAGATTGAGACAAATAAAATGAGTAAAACTCGTTTTAGTATTTAAATATAGGCAAAACGCAATTTTAATTAGATGCAAAATATTATAAAGCGAGTTAAGTATTGATGACAACGACAAAAAATTGTGCCTTAGCATTCAACAGCCTGGAGTCCTTTTGAAAAGACAAACCGTTTTCCCAACTTTTCAAAGAATTTTCTCCAAGCCTAATACAAAATTTGGAAATCATATGTAATTGATACATCCATATGTGGACATGCTTGATTGCGATGTTGAAAATTTCTAATGAAGAGCATTGCTATGGTTAAAACAGTCAAAGATATCAACCATTTTTATTTGAAAATTCTGAATTTTTAAAAAAGATTTAAATTCTCTCAAAAGCTAACATTCATGTAAACAAAAGGTTTCGAACCCAAATTAAGATTAAGAGTGGAAATGAAAAAAGAGACTCTCTTATATTATGTGGTACTTTTAGATTTTGGATAGCTTTGTTAGTTTTTGAGATATACGTATTCAAAAAATCTGCCATGAACCAAAAAAAATTCCTGGGTATTTTAACCGTATTTTGGCCGGGCATTTTCTCATTCTTAAAATCGAGCGGGACTATTAAAATTTAGCAGGACTATTGCTTACATAATGGCTGAATATTAATGACCGCTAATATATGGAAATTGATCCTATTACCAAAAAATTTAAAAATATATGGGCTTATAAATATAAAATTGGCAGTATCAATGCTACCATATAGATAAGTACAAAAATATCCTTTGTAAATCCAACTAAATGTGATATAGAAAGAAACATTTACGGAAAAATTTATTAATCGCAGGATAAAGTTGATAAAATATTGGTTTTATGGAATTAAATGAGTATATATTTGAAAATAGTCATAAAATTAATACCACTATTAATACTTCGTTTTCCAAATATATTTTAGGGTAAAAGTAAAAATAATGAAAGCCAAATCGTGCAAATTAGAAATATGACATTATTTTTTAATGGTGGGTGCTCAAGAAGCACTCCTTTAGAGGTAGGGTTAAGTTTCAAACGGCGTTCAATAAGTGGCAGCAACGAATTATTAGAATGATCAGATCTTAAGAATAAGATAAAATTAATTCTGAATAATTAGAAACAGTGCTTTCAACGTCAAACTATGATATTAAAATTAGAACATTGTTCAAACCAAAATTTACAAATCACTTATAGCCCCAAAAGATCCAAATTTGTTTGAAATTTGTAATCGCAACGGTTTCAAAATTCAGTTTGAGATTTGACAATTTCACGTAAATTTGTGGTTTAACTCAAGTAAATATTATCTAGTTGAATTGGAAAAAAATCAAAGGAAACTGTTTATTATGTAGTTTATTAGTTTTGATATTACAAATTTCACTCATATGAAGAAATAGTTTATATTGCAATTGCTAAAAACGAAAGAAATTATATCGAAAAATGAAACATAAAATTAAAGGATGTTTATCAAAAGAAGTACCGTTGTAATAATTAGTTTGTAAATAACGCACTTTGTACATCTTAATCTCTACTATAACTAATTGAGAGTGTAAATATCAAACTTTGTTATTAATATTGCTTAGTTCCTTCTTCCTACTTCGTACTCATCCACGTTATGTTTCTAGTTAGAACATTCAAAATGATATTTGATGCTACTGAAATTTAGTACAAAATTTTAAATATCCACAATCTATATTGTTTGTGGATTGTGTTAATTTTTTGGGTTTCAATATAAAGCATGTACTTTTTAGTAATATATTTATGAATGTTTGCATTTTATCTGTGTTTCTTTATATAGATTCATTATTTCTGTTTGGTCCCCTATCAATTACAGTCATTGAAGCTCATTCTAGTAATTTCAAAATGTCGGTAGTACCATGGCCTGCTTTATGTAAAGCAGGCCATGGTAGTACACGATTTATATTTAGGATGTCACTTATGACAGCATAATAAATAAATAACAAACGTAAATTCAATACGAAAAATTTACTTTTTTTATTTAAATATCAAACCCAAATATTCATACATTAAATCTTGTCTATGGGAACCTATATTTGTTAAATATTTAATCGGCCCAACTAAATCATGTAGTTAAGACAGGCCTTTAAAAATGCATTATTTTGTAACAAGTAAAAAACATTTAATTTTCGTAAATTTCTCCGATATTATAAAAAAAATTTAAGCAATAATTAGGTTGACAAAATTTCAATTGACATAGAAGAAGTTGCAATATTTGCAGACGATTCCATTGAGGACCGAGTTTCTACCAGTCATTATAACTTTTTTCAAAAATGTTTTGCAGAATATAGTATCTTCTTCAATGCTTCAACTTCATGGATATATAAAATTAAATGGAATTCAATATTAGGGAATTTATTTAGTATTTAAATAGATGCAAATAAATGCATGATGGAATATTCATTGAATATCTGAAATGATCTTGACTCAAAGCTTTCATCAATAAATCAAAAAAATTAGAACTTTGTTTGACTTTGCTGGAGCAATAGTTTTTGTATGAATTATCTGCTGAAGAATTGAAATAGGAATAGATATAAAGGAAATTCGATTAAGCATTTTCTTGAATCTTAAAATAACATTTAAATGCAGGGACTATCAAATTTTATTATATTTTCGAATAATGAAAACTTACTGGTCTTATTGAAGAAAATTTATTAATGAAGCTCGCAAAATGGATAAAATGATGAAAGTGAGAGGATGGGCTCTTTTGTCAATTATTCTTCTCTCTTAAGCATGCACTCTCCAAAATAAAGTGTGCAGTCATTTCTGATAGTCTTTTTCAAATGCTCATCACTCTAAGCACAGACGAGTAGAAATTAATAAAAACCAAATTAAACATCAAAAGCCCTGCAGTTAAGTAGGTTAGTATGTAAATTTAGCTTTTAGCGGAGATGACATTTGTTCTGACAAGTGATAACTTATAAGTCTTCTTAAACATCATTGTATATATCTTGTGAAATCTTCCCTGCGATTTTTCAAGTCATTACGTCAGTATATTCAAGGTGTAGGAGGTATTTTGATTTTTTTAAATCTATTAGTCGCCATCGATATTATACCTTCAAAATATTGCCTGTAGATAATTTTCTAAATTCAATACGTTCAATAGTGCATTTCCGAGTTGTGCAAAACTAGTGAATTACTACCGATATAATAACTGCAGGTGCAGTTAAACATTGAAAAAAGTTTATAGCTATCGAATTCACATACAAATAATGCTTGTCGAAAATTTTCTATACAAACATACATAACTAATGAAACCACCGTTGAAAGTCCACTATATTATTTTGCAAACTTTTTTATTGATTGATATAGAAAATAGTATCCAATTTTCTAGTTATTTAAATATATATATATTTACAAGAAAGCAAAAATTTTGTCTTCTTCATCTTGGAGGAATGAAAAATATTCCAATTAAATAGAAAAGCATAAGATATCAACACTTTCTAAAAAATCTCGTATCCTTATTAAACAGAAAATTTTTAACTGAATAGAACAAACGCCACAATTCTCATTCATCTGATCCTTACAAGTTAGCAAAAATTTTTTTACAAATTGTTTGTTTTAAACATTAACTAGTAAAATATATTCTCTATGTATTTGGATATTGCAAATTTCAAGGCGAATTTTGAAGAGTGAGACACTTCAGCATATTGCTAAATAATCATATATGACAATTTTACCTATTCTAACTGCAGTTTTTTTAAAATCTGCAATGATTTTTTGAAAAAATATGTAAGTGCTAAGACCTCATGAACGAATAAGCATTTTCTTTAATCTTCAGATGAAATTTAAATGTAGGGACTATCAAATTTTATTTTATTTTCGAATAATGAAAACTTACTGGTCTTATTGAAGGAAATTTGTTCAAGAAGTTCTCAAAATCGCTTAGAATGATGAAGGTGAGAGAATGAGTTCTTTTGTCAATTACTCTCCTCTCTTATTTATGCATGCACTCTCCGATTTTTTAATTTCACTTGCAGTATTTCCATAGCTCCATAACAAAGGTTCAGAAATTCAATCATTCTAATGCCATTAGAGGTGAATCTGAGTCCAGAAATGGAACACAGATCCAACACACGTTCAATTGGTTTAAGTTGAGACGCAATATCAGTTTAATAAAAGATTTGGTTTTAAACCAAACCCAAAATTCAGAAACAACTTCAATGAATGGTAATTTCCAAAATATGTCTTTCTTAGTTTTTTTATATCTTTATCAGATTTTTCATGATTAGTTGCTAATAATTGATTTACAATTTTTTTATAAGATGATGTGGATATCGATTTTCACGAAACATGTCATATAATTGATCTAAGGAATTTGTAATTTTCAAATATGATGATGATAGTTTGATAATTCTTTGACATAAACATTTGATTGTATTTAACTTATGCTTTGGATCACAATAAGAATCAAATGGAATGTAAAGACCACTGTTCGTTTTCTTGATAAATATTTCAGTTTCATAGGATCTTCCAAGATTTGTTACAGTAACATCTAAAAAATTTATCTTCTTCTCATTTTCTTGTTTTAATGTAAATTTTATTTCAGGTAATTGATTATTTATAAAGTCAAAAAAGTCGTCAATTTCTATTTGATTGTGAAATACAGTAAACACATCATCAACATATCTATGATAGCATAGAAATTCATTGCCTTCAAATTCAGATTCAATTATATCCATTGCGAAACTAGCCATTGTAGGGCATAGCCATTCCATCAATCTGTTTATATATATGTCCACTAAACAAAAACGAAGTATCTAAACATGCCGTTTCAAGGAGCCTTTTAAGAGAACTGTGAGAAATTGGCAAAGTATCTTTTGGAATCACAGTTAATATGTGATTAATCGTTTTTGTGATTGGAATATTAGTGAAAAGCGATTTCACATCAAAACTAACCATAATTTTGGAATCTGATTTTTCTTTGAACACTTTTTCAGAAGATTTGTAAAATTGAAAGTATCTGATAAATTATATTTTGATGGTATAAATTTCTTAATGAGATCGTCTAACCATACACTTAAGTAATGTTTTTGAAGAATTTATCATTGACAAAATCGGGCGGAAAGGAGGATTTAATTCATTTTTGTGAATTTTTGCTAAACCATATAATCTAGCTGGCATTGATCCACAACTTTTAATTTTAATATAATCTTCGTTACAAATTTCATTACGTTTCTTCATATCTAGAATAAATCTATTAAACTTTTCTTCTATATAAATAAAATAATCTTTTTTAATACGAACATCAGGATTTATTTCTTTATATTTAGTAGAATCATTTAGGATCTCATTCATTTTGTTAATATACATGTCTTTAACAAGTAATACAATTCCATTGTCTTTGTCAAATTTACAAATATATAGAGAAGGATCAGAGACTAACTCTTTCAAAGCTGAGAATGAACTTTTAATTTTCTTGGGTATCGCCGGTTGTTTTAAGTATGTGTCTAACATGGATAACACCTTTGTTTTTAAGCTTTTAATTTGATTCTCATTATTTATCAAATTTTCTTGAAAAACTAAGTTTTGGAACATCACTTCTAAATTAATTTTTGTTCAGTTTCATTAAACTTTGTTGGCCAACTCATTTTTAATCCAAACGACAATGCCTCTTTTTGCACATTACTAAGACGCTTCTTAGATAGATTAATGACTGTTTTTGACATTAAATTTTAAGTGTTCGTTTTCACTAAACTGTTTCAACTTTTCAAGTTTCTTGGAATGAGTTTTCGCAATCTTTTTTATCTTAAATTTTTTAAGTTAATCTAAAAGCAATCGAACATAGTTAGAATTTCTGAAATTTTTCAAAATATATTCGTAGTCCTTTTCTGTTATTTCAAGGGAAAGTTTAGCATCTATTAGAACCGCCTTTAAATCCTTCAGTTGACATTTTCTAAATTTGTAGCTGTATGGTAACAAATATATATATATTGAAATTCGTTAATATTCTAAGTAAAGATTTTTATAGTAAAATCAAAAACAAATCGTGGTCTTCTAGTTAAAGAGAAAAGAATATCAATAGTTTTTGCAAAGTGAAAGTTTGCTGTGAACGTGTTTTTATTCACAGAAATTAAAGTAGTGTTTTTGCTCAACCGGACTTGAAGCAAATGTTTGTTTTATTGTGTGCTAATAGTCGGAATTAAGGCTATTGATTTCGAAACAAGTGACTTAAGGTTCATAAAATTTGATCACAAAAGAGAGTTGTATACATTCCTTCAAAAGAAGTGTGATCTTTGCATAGAGAAGAAACTTTAGTGTTTGTAGAGTTGTGCAATATAGTAAGGACATTTTTTAACGTGATAAGTGTCACAAGTGCACTGTGTTTGGAAAACCAAGTATACGTTATCAGTGGGTATATTATCTAACCGCGGTTTTCAATGATCTGTTCTATATTGAGCAACGTTAAAAGAATCATTTCGCTTAGATTATTGACGGGTATTCTCGGAAACTTTAAAAATTAGGGTTTTGCTTTTACTATTTCAGGTCTATTTAGAGTGCTTAGCAGAGTTGTTTTTCATTGGATTAGTACTAAACGTTTGCTTTTTCTTGTTGTTTCTGTAATTTTAATAATAAAATTGAGTAACAGGTCGTGTGAGCGCAAGATAGGGTTTTGACGTATTAGGAAATTTTTAAAGCAAAGCTTCACACCAAATCAAGTTGTTCAAATGCAACTCTCCAAACATGAATGAAACATAGACAACCCTAATATATATATATATATATATATATATATATGTACTATATATATATATAGTAGCAACATTAAATTATTATTATCTACTCAGATAGCATTGATCTACATTCGTTCTGAGTTTATTGTAAATCTTGCAAACATCTTTCAAGTATAATGTAGTTATATGAGTTGTTCTAAAGGATTTCTAAGTGTTGACTAAGTTCACTAAATATTGATCTTATGATTCAAGCCCATTGGCTTTGTTTTTTGTAACAAATAATGAGACTAAACATTGTGTATTTTGAAATTCTAAAAATTCTAAAAATTGCATTAATTGTTGATATTCCTATCAAGAAATATATAAAAAATTACCCTGAATATGATTTCATTAATAGAAGTTATTAAATAGTTCAAATACTGATAAATTTTACATTAAAATTTGCTGGCTGTCTTGTAATTCCTTCAGTAGATTCATCATCATATTTGGGATCACCAGGAAGGCATTCAATCTTAAATGATCTTAGAATATTTACTAAAAATATAAATATTTCCATTCTTGCTAATCTGTCGCCTGGACAAATTCTTGGGCCCATAGAAAACGGCATCAAATTTGGATTTTGAAGTACCTTTCCACCTTGTAGGAAATTGCCAATATCAAAGTGATCAGGGTTTTTGAAAACTTTTCTGTCTCTCTGAATGCATAGAATCGATGCTTGGAGAATTGATCCAGTAGGAAGTTTATAGTTTTTGGTATGAATTGGCTCAGTTATGCAATGTACTAAGGAACGTGGAGCAATTGCGCCGAATCTTTGTGTTTCTAGAATCAACGCCTGAAGAAGAGGCATAGAATCCATTTGTTGAAACGATACCACATTCTCTCCAACTACATTCATTATTTCTTCACGTAGCTGTGCCTGAAGGTCAGGACGATGCTTAAGGTAGTTAATTGCCCAAGTTATGGTTGTACTACTTGTGTCAGTGCCAGCAGCAAATATATCTACCAGCATTTGGACGATAGCTTTATCATTAAACATAATAGGGTCTTCTTTTTGCTTTTCAATAAGTTTTTCAATAACACATTCTTCTAGTGAACCTGGTGTGTAGTCATTACCTAAAAGAGAAATATATATGATGATAGACAATAGCAGCATTGAAATATCATTTATGAACGTCGTATTTTTAAAGCTAGTTTTCAATTTTTATGTATCATTAACTCTACATTAAATCTACAAGTAAATCCATGGTTCCCAGAAATTTCCCAATTGGAAATTGCCCCGTCGGAAAATTCCCCATGGTAAATATTCCCTTGGAAAATTTCCATGAGAATATTCCCCGTAGTAAAATTGCCCGAAAAAATATCCCCCTAACCCTAACCATAATTATTACCAACTCCTCTTTTCACCGGAATTCCGGATAAATTCTTCACATTTCTAGATCATTCCTCTTTTTTGAAATACATTCCTTTTTTCACCAGATTTTGTTGTTTTTTAAGAAATACATGAATTTTCGTGCTTTTTTCAACTGTATGTACCTAAGCCCTAACCCAAAGTAACAAATCCATGTTACCCAAATATTAAACCTACATTTTGATTATTTCATCGAACTAAGCCCTAAACCAAAGTCACAAATCCACATTTCCTAAACCTAAAACTAAAAAATCTTAAAAATGCCCGCATTATTTTGCTAGAAATTGTATTCAATGTTAAAATAATTTCAGTATTTTTTGCCTTTCTACAGGCAAATTTTCCACGGGGAATATTCTTATGGGGAATTTTCTGACGAATTATTTAGCACGAAGAATTTTCCGAATGGGGTAATTTCCTATGGGGAAATTCCTGGCTACTAAATCCATTCGGATCAAAATGCTACCTTATGCTAAAATACCTTTAATGCACGTTGTTTTACCTACAAGCCAGATAAATTTCTTTTTGCATTTTCACGTAACATTTTGTGTGTTTGAAACTTGTATAGGAACCCCTCATTATTATTATTATTATTATTATTATTATTATTTTTATTCTTGCATCTCACAGGTTCATGCTGGTATCCCTCTCAGCTCGGGGAACTCACCAGTTCCCAGGGAGGCTGAGAGCTTTCCTCAGGACTCTAGCTGTTCCTAAAAATGCTGCCTTCTGTGCTACTGCTCCTCCCAACTTTGGTACCCCCAACTCCTCCAAGTATCTCTTGTGCTTCTTACTCACTGCTCCTAGTGCGCCTACTACTACCGGGACTACTTCAACTTTCTTTAACTTCCACAGCCTTTCTATTTCCTCTGCTAACTCTCTGTACTTGTCTATCTTCTCTTTCTCCTTGCTTTCTACATTCCTGTCCTTTGGTACTGCTATGTCTATTACTGTTCCTAATCTTTTCTCTTTGTCTACCACTACTATGTCTGGCCTCCGTGCTTCTATCACTTTGCTCGTCTGTATGTTGAAATCCCACAGTATCTTAACCTTCTCATTTTCTATGACGCCCTGTGGCTTGTGCTCATACCACTTGTCTCCTGCTTCTAACCCATGCTGCCTGCTCAAACTCCAGTGTACCATTCTTCCCACCTTGTCGTGCCTGAACTTATACTCAT
>CABFPE010000001.1:2806820-2832124 GCA_900660155.1 Hofstenia miamia
GGTTCAAAACAACTGTGCTAGAGTAGTACTGTTAAGAAGATCATCTCGCAGTACCCAAGCCTTGAAACACCTCGTTTGGTTGCCCGTGAAATATCGAATTGATTACAAAATTGCCCTTTTAACGTGGAAATCTCTAAGTAGATGTGCACCCTCATATATAAGCGAGTTGCTTAATCCGAACGCCACAGCTAGTCAGTCGCAGCGCCTATGGACTCTGCATGCTCCAAAGTTTAACTTGGCTTCTGCTGGCGCTCGGTCATTTTCAATGGCTGCACCAACTGTATTTAATCACCTACCATTTGCCTTACGGACGTGTTTTAATCTGATGGCTTTCAAGAAAGCACTGAAGTCACATTACTTTGAAATCGCCTTCAGTTAGTCGTTTTACCATTAGCGCTTTTGAACTTGGAACATTTCGGGAATAAATGCTTTTGCATTATTATTATTATTATAATATACAATTTTCTATCTATTTTCTTATGTGTAAAAAATAAAAATTTGTCTAAACATGCTTAAAATGACCTAAATAACGTCATTAAGCAGTTTTACAAGGCGATCTATTCGGGTTTAGTTAAATATAGAGGAAATTGAAAAATTCCGCAAAAAATATTCCCAAAATGAATTTACAGCGAACATAGAAAAATAAAAAAATAAATAAATGTATATAAATTTACAAAGATATGTGTAATCATCTTTCTGGTGACGCCTGTCAACACATCAAGCAATATCCTTAACACTTTTGCTTGTAATTAAAGTATATTGCAAGATTTCATAGTTCAAATGAATTATCTTGATGCACTTTGAAGAGAAAAAAATTAATTCTTTTAAATGCTTTCTTTCCTATTGATCAGCAAAATGATAAAATAGCATAAAAAATTTAAAAGTGTTGAATCATTCTCCAAATACTGATTGATATTGAAAGCTTATTATAAGAAAGAGTATTTGCTTTTTATATTACTTATAGTCAAAGATGGACGCAATGCCGGTTTACCCGCGCGGGTTGCAGTTTTACCCGCAGATGTGTTGCAGTGCAGGTAATGAATTTCATATGCCACGCGGGTAGACATTTTTATTTTGTTATGTGTAATACTAAACTAATTAATACAATATTAACTATACTACGAAATCGATATAATATAATATATTTGTAATCATTCATTCAATTAAACAAAATTAAAAGAAAGTCAATTCGGTATTTGATATTTTGTGCCTTAATGCACAGGCGACATTTAGAAAATAGCGGGTGTGTTGCGTGTGCGATGAGGTTGCGATGCAATGCGGTTATAAAAAATTACACCCCGTCCATCTATGTTTATCGTTATTCTGCTAATTAGTCTTGTCGGGACAACTCGAGGTTACATATAAATATTTATCAATCTATTTTTCTCACATTTTTAGGTAAATTGGAGGCACAAACTGCATTAAGGATGTAAAAAATTTATAACCTTAAAAGAGCTCCTTGTGTTTTTTTGATAATTTATACTACAACTGGTTGTAGATGTTTTCGTTGAAAATATTTAGTGATTTGTTACATAATCAAGTCCTTTTTACTAACTCAGTCTGCAACATATTTTAAGGCATGGATATCTTGTATTTTTCTAATCTAATGATATATCATATCTAATGTGCAAATTAAGGAGTTACTACCGCTTACTAAAATATAGTTTCAGAATTAGATAAAATGTTTACTTATCAAGAGATTTAAATGTCAATGATTACTAAATCAAATTCTGAAAGTCTATATCAATTGTTGCTATTCTTTTTAAGTCTTTCCTTCTAATCATTTTTTGAATATTTTTGTCTTATTTTCCATGTTTTGTTTACAATTTTTGTCTTAAAATGCTTTGATGTTTGCAGATAGACAGCTCGTTAACATGATTTATTCAAGCTTTACCCAAAATTGCAGGTATTAAAATAAAAAAAATGAATGTTTTGGTTAAAAATTTTATGTGCTTTTTAAACTCGGAAATCCCAAAAAATCCAGGAATTGAATACCGCTTATTTTCCTGAGGTCTGAGAACTACGAATCCTAGAATATATGTAATGGCAATGTATACTAGTGAAAAATTCAAGAAGTAGAACATTCGTTTTAGTTGCCAAAGAGAAAATACTCTAATATTAAAGAAATATGATAATAGGACTTACAGTACTTTCTAATCGACTTTTACCCATTCCTAAATTTCGTAAGGAGGAAACAACTGTTCTCCGATGGGCTCTCCAAACAGACCCATTAGCATTAACAATTCCTAACAGTGATTTATCCATACTACGAGGAAGTGGCAACCGCGAACTTGATTTCTCGGAATTTTGAACGAAAATTTCCTTAGCAAGTTCCAAGTCTGTAATTATGAAATGATATCTTCTTTCAGTCATGTGACTCAATGTAATGGCATCACTTCCTAAATGTAGCAATATTAATTTGCTATTTGGTTATAAAAGCGTTTTCTTAAAGGCGAACTACCAATAATATTAGAGAAAATAACTTGCACTAAAATTTTAAATTGAACGTTCAATGTTGATCCTATTACCCATTAGGTGTCAAATTTAATTCATTTCTTTAATGTTTGTCTGTGTATTGTTTTCAAGACTACCGTTTTTAAAATTGACTTGCAATAATTTCAATTTCATAATTGGAAGGTTAAACATTATTTGGATTCTCATAATGTTACCACTCTAACAAGAAACAGGTAAATGTGCTTTGCGAATGGTTATGTTTCTAGGAGCAAAACTTCAAACAACATCCATGCGCTCTTGCTGCTCTGAAGAATTTAAAAAATCTGTTTGAAAAACAGGTGGCGTGGGAGATTTACCACACCGTGGNCTTTAATGTTTGTCTGTGTATTGTTTTCAAAAGACTACCATTTTTCAAATTAACTTGCAATAATTTCAATTTCACATTTGGAAGGTTAAACATTATTTGGGTTCTCATAATGTTACCACTCAAACAAGAAACATTTAAATGTGCTTTGCGAATGGTTATGTTTGTAGGAGCAACACTTTAAACAACATCCATGCGCTCTTGCTGCTCTGAAGAATTTAAAAAATCTGTTTGAAAAAACAGGTGGCGTGGGAGATTTACCACACCGTGGAAGAAATGAAATCGCTAGTGGCCGATCTAAACAAGGAACATCATTTTGGTGTTTGCAGTTTTCCGATTGTTTCCAGGAGAAGCAATACTTCAAAATCAACAATACGAAGGATTTTACGGAAGACTTTACATTCCCATACATACCGTCTTCGTCGAGTTCAAGAGGTGGGCTCCGCCGTCAGTCGACTAAGATTGGTGGCGCAGACATAAAAAGGTCACCGGCGGCGGCCTGTAAAAACCGTATATGATGCAAGCAGTATTGTGAAACTGCAAAAAAGTTTATCATGCACTTACAGGTAATCTGATTAATAAGACATAATCTAAACTAAAATTTAATAAAAACAAAAAAAACCAAAACACATTTAACGTAATAAAAAACATAATAAAACGTAAAAAAGGGTCAACTTTGGGGAGAATAACTAATCAATGTTAACCGTCAGTACAACATCAGAGACATTAAATGTGGTTTACTTTTTATCATACATTTCGTTTGTCTTGATATAGTTTTAGTTATCAATCGGCTCAGCCGTCTAAATTTTCCGGCGGCTGGATGATGTAAAATATGTTGGCACGATGGCTCAGTCGGATGGCGCCCAGCTCTAAGGTGAAAGACCGTGATTACCACGTCGTTTGGAAAATGCCAATTTTTACAGAGATCGTTGTCAACATGATTCAGCATAACATTCATCAGTTTTGTGTAGAAATGAAGCCCACTTTTTCTTTAAAGGTTCAGTCTATACTAAAAATTGCGTAATTTGTCCGATACCAATCCCCATCAAACGGTGTTTTCATTGCTTCATTCCCAAAGTAACATTATGGCCAGGTCTTAATTCATCAAAAATTCTGGCACATTCTTTTTTTGAAGAAACTGTAAATGGTGATCGATATTTGTGAAAAGCAACATTTCAACAAGAGGGTGCAACGCCGCACATCTACCGTAGTGTTAGAGTTTATTGAAGGATTATCAGCTGAGCATTTCCAAATTCTTTACCTTCAAGAGCTTCATATCTTTCGTTTGCAGATTGTTAAAAATGGGGAACAGTTAAGCAAAAAGCAGATGACTAAAAGTTCATTCCAACCAATACAGATCAATCAAAAATATTTCTTTCCGATGAATTCTTGAATATTACATCAGAAGAACTCAATCGAGCAACTGGCAATCCACATCGCAGACTAGAACTCCTCATGAATTTTGGAGACAAAGAATTTAATCATTTACTTATTTTCTACTGTGCTCATCTTCCATGAAGTCAATAAATACCTTCTTTAGTAACTTTATAAACACCCTGTATATATATATATAAAATAATAAAGTTTAGAAGTATAATATATTGTTTCAAACTTAGAAAGGGTGGTATCCAATTTTTTTAAAATATCGCATGGAGCCTTTTCAAATAGTTGGAAAAAGTCTTTCTGCTAATAAATCAAAAAATTACTCCTCTTTGGATATAATGAGCTGCATTCAAAAGGTGCTTTTTATTACATTGCTGCTATATCATTACGGAAATTTCGACATTAAATATATTATGTAGACATTAACTGAACTGTAATAAATGTCTTGAGGTAATATCAGTTCACTGCGCATAAAATTCTCAATTTTGAAATTATGAAACACTGTTTGATTGTTATGGCCATGATAGAGTCATATACAAAAAAGAGCATACTTACTTTCATGGAATGTCAGTTCTTAAAAGGAAAGAAACCACAGTAAATTAACTGTGAGATGCAAGATGTTTTTGGTGATGCTGTTCCTTCTGAACCAATTGTGCGCAAGTGGGTTCGACCCCTCGGCGGTAGACCTTCGATTGTAACTTCACAGAACATTGTGGAGAATGTAGAGCAGTTTCTGGTAAGGGAACATTGTCAGACGTGCGAACTTGCTGAAAAGGCTGGTGTATTATTGGGCATCATTCACCAAATCTTCACCCAGCCACTGAGAAATCAGAAAAAGTTTTTCAATTGAGCTCCGCTTGTCAAACACTGCAAGCGGAAAGTGATTGATCGTCTGCATTACTGGGAATGAGATATCTTACAGCATCCATCACATTCCCTGAGTTGTCACCCTGTGATTTCTTCTTCTTCCCTAAGTAAGGAGAAATCTACGCAGTCATAGACTTCACTCAATAGAAGAGATTGTTGAAGGCTGCAACACATCTGTTAAGGCAGTGGCCAAGGCTCGTCAATCGATGGCCAAAGTGTAAGGACATTGACAGTGACAATGTAGAATAGATTGACGTTACACTTTGTCATGTACTCATTGTTTTTAATTTTCTTGAATTTTTAATATAGCTGTAGGCGCTGGAAAAAAACTTTCTGAATGCACCTCGTAATCTGAGCCTGCATTGTTTCAAAAACCCATCACAAGTGATTTGGATTAAATTATGCTGCACTGGACATCTCTCCATTTATTGTTTTTTAACTTTCAAAGTTAGTTATTGTGTGATTTGTGGGAATTAAAATTCCATGAGTTATTTATATGTGATCTTAGAATCAGGGATGCGCTGCTTATGAGTGGGAAGGCGCAAATGTAGTTCCCTAAATACAATTTTGACGATAGAATTACCAATTTTATGTATACAAATATTACCAAAATTTTAGAATTCATGATTGGACTCTTGCATTTAGTTTTATTCATAGATGTATATGCTAAGCATAGTCAAATATATGTGGAATAGTTGTGTTGGGACATATCTACAAATGCCATTTAGAATTGCACATTGCTTTAATTATTTTTTAATTAGATATTGGTGTATTCTATTTGAAGCACTACAGAAAATAAGTATATTTAAAAATTTTGCCATTATTTTTTGCGAAAATCACAAGTCCCAAACTAAAAAAAACAGCATCTGAAAATACCACTCAGCCCCACCTATCACATCCTCAATCCAACCGACGTTGCTCCTGCTAATAATTGATGCGCTAAGATAAGCTTAATATTCAAGAAGCAATATTATGTATATAGAAAAGTGTCAATACCTTTTGCACAGTTAATTTTAACTTACTCTATAAAATAAACTTAATGAACCCAAAACAATAGGGCTGCATACATGAGGCGGATGATCCGGTAAAAAGCGAATGAGGCGGCTAGCCGCATTAAGGGCGTCTACACGTGCTCCGCTTTAGTAGTCGCATTAGCTCGATTTAATTGCTCCTCCGGAACACAATTCACTCCTCCGCATCAAGCCGTATTAATTACTGATAAATAAGCAAGCTTGTCGATCATTTTGTTTGCCTGTTACAATTGTGATTGGGCTTCTACCTTGTACTTAACCAATTAGAATTCACCAAAATAAAGATATTTTACTAAAGCGGAGCACGTGTAAATCCGAATCCGAATTAATAAAATCTATAAAAAACTATTTTGATCAACAAATGGTGCCGTATTGGCTACTACGCTGAATTTAGCTGCTCCGCATCTCGTGTAAACGGGGGTAATATTTCCTTTAAAAAATGATATAACTCAGATGAGTACGAAGCATTTTGCGCTAAAAAGTTAATTCTCCAAAAGGTGAAAAATTTCTGAAAGCTACTCCTCTCCAATTCACCGGGATACACACATCTGTTCTGAACATTACACAACGCTAAATATTTGCACTGGAAAACCTGTGCAATAAAGTTCTGCGGGACCAGAACTTTATCGATCCCTCTCCGTTGAATTTTTTCCCAGTTCTTTCCCATACCAGTCTTATTAACATTTTTTGTATCATGTTTCCAGACAAAATTAGAAAAATTTTGAGAAAATTAAAATGTGTGATACCGGTCATCACTAAGGAAAGTGACCGAAATGGGCGGGGGTTGGAGAGATTGGCCGCAAAATCGCATGCGCTACGAACTGCTTCCGCACAGACCAGAGCTACCGTAACTGCGGAATTTACTTCTTTTGAGGAAAAATTGTAATGGTTCAGTCAGAAGGATCGATTACGTTTGTTGAGTAAGGTGGGTTGAAGAATATTTACAATTAAGGCTACCAACCCTGACGTAGAGGGGATCCATTCGAAATGAGTGAAAATGGTGACTGACCAACGTGAAAGATTTTCACCTGACGACATTACTATGTTTTAATGCATAATCTCAATTATTTTAATTTTTAATGAAGTTTTTCCAGACCCTGTCTTTTTACAAAGAACCGTAGAATTACCTGTGGTATCGGTTCATAGCGTACCGTTATCGTAGTGTCGGTAGAAATCGCCTACCGCCGAAGCCTAATTGCAGAACGCATTTTTTTAATAGCATCTCAGATACAATATGCCAATCATAAGAAAATTTTAGCAATATGAAAAACAATAATTTTGTTGTTCAAGAAAATTTAGAAAGCAATCTGTTCAAAAGATCGGTTAAATAAAAATGTCCGAGTTTTTGTTAAAATAATTTGTTAAATTTAATTTATATTGTTAACAATGGTGGGCGTGAGTTGGGCATGTCCCGCGGGTGTGGATGCGAGTTGGATATAGTCACAAATATTTCAAAAGTTTGTTTTTAACCCTCCAACAGTCGGTTCCAACTTTAGTTTACCATAGCCAAAAATGCTTGTTAACAAAATGTATACACGCAGGCATTAAATGGAAAATACTTGCAACCGTTTTAGGGTTAAAGATAAAGAAACACCTGGTCGATCTGAGAGAAACTTCTCATATTGTGGGCTTACTGTGACTGAAAGACGGTCCTCACTGGCAGCTGACACCAACAAATCCTTAGAAATACCAAATTTTTTTCAAAATATCAAAAAATATATTTTAAATTATATAAATTATAAATTATAAAAATTATAAATATAATTTATATAAATTATATAAATAAATTTTAAATAATTATAATTTTATCAATTTAATACTTGATTTTTGAAATTCGGGTTGAAATCGGGTTTAAAATTTTCATTTCGGAATTGAGTTTGGTTTTAAACTCTCTACACGATTCCAGCACTGATGTGACATTCGACTCATGAACTGACTCCAGCTTTTCTTACTCGTACCCGCGAGGTGTGAGTTTGTAAATTTTTTTGAATTTTCTCCCCTATAGAAAGTAAAATACTGATAAACATAATACAAATAAATATTTTTATGTTTATCCATTATGTAACTTAGTTTTTCAACTTGATAAAATTTTTCTTGCCAAGTTACACCTTAAAATATTAAATACATGATATATGTTAGAAGTCAACAAGGTTAGCTAGAAAACAAATTAAGGTTAAATGGCTCACTAAACTAAAAAATTTATGCAATTGACTGTATTATACAAAAATCGACATTGAAAATAAATTGGGAGAAGTTGGTAGTTGCAAATACCTTGGTTCAGGCTTCCCCTTTCTCAATTTTGCATTTCGTAATTAAACACGTTAAAAACATATTACTAAAAGTAAATTTTGTCTTATGCCCTTTAATGAATATTTTGCAACATCACTGCATCTAATCGGGGGTGAAGCAGGTCGCTCAACCTGCAGATTAGGGCCGTAACATGTCAACTTTTCATAGGTTCGGGTGGGTTGGGTGAAAATTTTTTTTTAATCCGGTAATTCAAGAACGGCGCCAATTGCTAAAGTGGGGAGATATTTGTTACTTACTATATTGCATTTTACCATTTCATTAAATTCAGTTTATTTGTAGTATTTTTTGAAGTAGTTTACCCGCTTCCACACCTGATCAAAATATTGCAGAAATTTGATATAGACATCAATCAATGATGAATGTGCACATTAATGTATATATATATATATATTTTATTTTTTTTAATTTCTAACTTTGATTTGGCAAAAAAGTTGTTCTTCTCAGTTGCTATTGACTGAACTACTAAAAAAAACTATTGCACATATTTACTATTATGCTTGGTTTGTAGCAATTTCCTTCTTTCCATACAAAAACTTTAGTGATTAATTAAGCTTTTTGCATAGTATTTAAATTAGAAGACCATTTACTCAATGAGATCTGGTTATATTCCTTATAGATTATGTCGCATTTTTCAGAATCTTAATAGCTCGTTCATAAATGATCAACAATATAATTTCAACGGCTATAGCGGTTGTAAGTGAGATGTTCTTCATTTCTTAGTTTTTGCCGCTTTCTATTAGGACTCTAGTGTTTCAACAGATACCATTTCGAGACGAAGATAATGCTATGTCACAGCCTGAAACACAGTTAAAAATTGAAACTAATCATGAGCAATTAACTCCACATACTATACATGATAAATTCTTATTATATTTGCCCAAACACAGTTTCTATAAATACATTCTGTAGCATCAAAAGCTCTATTTCTAATAAAATTTCTAAGTGCTTCAGTGATTACCTCAGAATTAGATATTCAACCATAACAATCATAACGTTGAATTCAAGCAGCTCCTCATAAAAAATATTGGATGAAAAGCTTGTTTCTAAATTTATTGTTTATTAAATAATAGCTTCTAAATTGAATTAGCTCAAATAGTTTTGTTGCCATTTGGCAACATTGCAAAATGAAGGCCATTGCAACTACATATTGAAATTGTTATGTAGCATTTCTAATTTGATTTCACTATTCTATGGCAGGATGAAGGCACAGATATTGTATGTCATTTTCAAAATGTCACCTGACGCAGATAATCCTGCTAAATCCTTTCGAAATCATGAAACAGTACAGTTGACAGAAATGAGTTCTGAAAAGGGTAGACGTCGTTTACCTCTATGTAAAAGAATTGTGAAGGTGAAACGTTGTACATGTGAAGTATTTTTGTGCCCAAATAAAGAAAAAACTGCTACAGAGATTTTGCACTCTTTTAACTGTATTCTGGTATTCATTTATTTATTATTTCTCTGTAATTTTACAGTTAATACATTTTTACAATTAACCAAATGGTATAATCTATACATTATTTTCAAACGGAATGTTTAAATTTGCATGATTTTGCCATATGGCAACAAACCCAAAAACATAGTTTCAAGTACAATATTAGTATGATTAGTTTGTAAATTTTGAGATGTTTGCTTGAGCATCTAAAAACGGAATTTAAATATTTTTTTTGTCTTGACTAGAAAACTCAAGCAGAAAAGGGTTAAATTATTTTTATAATCGCTTCAAATTACTTTTTCATTTGTAAAAAGCCTTCAATTTGCTTTCAAACTCTAACTAGTATTTTTCTAATAGAAGCAGAAGAGAAGTAAAATTTTTTACTGATAGAAATTTTCAACATAATTACTGGAAAACGGTATAAGTATATTTTGCAACTTTATAAAAGATTACATGTAGACATAAAAATGTACAAAACAGAGAAATATACCACCACATATATATTTAAAATAAATATGCATTGTATATTGATGGATGAATATTTATTTTAACATATATCCATTTCAATTAAGCATACCATGAAATTCCAATTCGAATTATGGTGCTTTATATGTTTATGCAAAAAGCGTGGGAAGGCATGACTTTGCAATTCTCTTGTGAACCTATAACTTAAAATTTAAATATTTATTAAGCTAAAGGCAATTTTTCAATATTCTTTGCCATTTGAGCCTGATTTGTGGAAATATAGTAATTCCTTCTCATTCAAGTCGAAAATTTAAATATTTAGAATTCCATTGAATATCTCTTAAAGTAAAAAGAAAACTAAAACATAAACAAAATTTCAAAATAAGGATATTTTGACACAAATCGAACAAAGCATTTTGCCATGTCTCAAAAACTACTTGATTCTTGCATAAATAAATAGCTCATTAGTGAATATTTTTAGAGAATTCAATTTGTGTATCACAAGCAAGAAATATTTAGCACGTTTATGATGCATTTTTAAAATTTTGTGGACAAACCAATCAAACCACTTAAAATTTCGGTACCGCTCATATTAGTTACCTCCATAGGTGCACGTAGGGGAAGGAAGGAAGTAAAAGAGGAGACTATTGCTCTCTCTTCCATTCACCCAGCGATTCTTTTCAAACAAAAACAGGCAATTATCTAAATTTCCCTGCACAAAGCAGTATTAGCATGTCCAATACATGGAAAACATAAAAATGTATGCCACCTAATTACCTCTTTGCGAACTACTTTTATTCCTAATTTTTAGAAATTTTTTATGGGCGCACATAGATATCTCATCTTAAGGTATTGAGACGAACTTCTAAAATATAGTGTTGCGAACAAAACTGTAAACTGTTAAGAAAAGGGGAATTTATTCATAAGCTAATGCGTCAATAGTTATGTACATACAATTTTAATCACTGAACTCCCCTGAAACCTATTAATATAGCTTGCGGCCCTATATTTTCGAAGGCTGTAGGCCTTCACTTCCACTAAGGCTTGCGTTTTGTTACTAAGGAAATCAATGCACGATGGAAACTCTTGTTGCAAGTGATATAGATTAAAGGATTGATAAGAGACGATGCTGCAATTAACTGCAGTGACATCAAGTATACAAATGAATCAACCTGCAACCCCCAACCAAATTCATACACCAAGTCAATCATGTAGAACAAAATGTAAATGGTGTTTGGATAAGAGCAGACAATAAACTCTGCAACCAAAACTATACACATTTTTGTGGCTCTTTGCTGACCTTTGGAGGCACCTTTCTTCGACGATTTGAACAGAACTCTATAGATAATGATTGAATACATAAAGCCAATGAGAGATGTGATAAAAAGCACGAATGTCACGAGGGATACCAAAAGGCACATCTTCATAAATGCAGACCATTCTGGCAAAATGTACACACATTTTTTAGTCTTTACATCGATCATAAAAAATAAGTACCACATAGTTAGTGCTCCAAGGAAATGCGCACATAAAATTAACCAGCTGTGAAAACATTCTAGACTTGAAAAGTACTTGTAATTATGAGGGCGTATCACAGCTATGTATCTAAACAAATATTTGAAAATTTTACATACAGTCGTTTCTTCATCTTATTCCTCAAACTCAATTATGTAGCATATGTTCCATACGATTTTTGATATCTAATTACAAACAGATTTATAAATATTTAAGGTACTACTCCATACCGCGCAGTAGAACTTATTGAAAACATATTACAAAGCAAACTTTACAAGGGATAGCACACTCCTAATTTAGGTGTATCTCAAAGAACAGAATTAGGATCCGTTTTATTCGCATTGCATTTAAATGACACATTGAATATATTGAATAACGATGCGATCTATCAATATGTGGATTATACATTCATAATCAAAGAAGCGAAATATCCATATGAGGTAACCAGAACATTCTAAAAACAAAAATTTAAATAATTTTAATGCCTACAGGAAAAAATTTATTATCGTCACACAAAAGCAACACCAAAATTCCTAAAAATATGCAGTTTTAACTTGGTGAAAATGCGATTAGGCAAAATAATTCAGTAAATTCAAAATTTGATAATTTAGTTTTAATTTAAGTCTAGAATTGCTTCTGGAATGACTTATCTATATGATCTGCGCAATCTTAAGAGTCAAAGCAATGATGTTTGCTAAGAAGTTACAATTAATCTACAAATTAAATATAAAATATATAATAATGATAGTTGTGTGTGTCTGTGTGTATGTGGTGAGCTCAGTGTAAAAAATCAGTAAATATGTTTTGCATGTTTGTGTCTCTGATTGTATTTTGTCGGTGTAAAATTTTTAATTTTTTCTAATTTTTTTACAATTTTTTTCCACTCCAATCTCCTTTTCTAAATCATTCCAAATATTTGAGGTTGCTCGATGAAAAGTAGGATAGGAAATACTACTGCAAATAAATTTATGTGATCGTGTATTTATTTTAAAGTAATTATCAAGAAAAGACAGTGATCTTCCGCCATATTTATGTTAAACAAAATTGAAGCTGCATAGAATTTTACTTGATATAGAGGGGATAATATATTATAATTTCATCTGGATTCACTAACATGATCATGCTTACTTGCAAAATTTAATGTTTGTAATCATTACACGAAATATTTCTTGCTATGAAATATTTCTGTCGAGCTCTGGCGTACGAAAGTTGATTTTGTGTGCTATCTTAATACATGGCATAAAAAATATTTTAACAATTGCTCTAATTGTACTGCATTTTTATAACGTCAAGAAATCCATTTTCGTACGCCATCGCGCGACAGAAATATTTCATAGCAATAAATATTTCGTGTAATGGACGAATTAAAAGTTTTTAAATAGCGGCTTTTGTATTAAAATTAATAAAAAAATGAACAATAATGTAACTGCTATAAACAAAGGGCATGCAATTGAACGTGATAATATAGTCCTAAATTTCTAAGGTGGTATAAGTATCTAGTCGAGACGCCGTTTTCTGTAACTTTTAAGGAGAATTTTATCAAATTTTAAATCTTTGTCAATATCAACACCTAAATATATAACATGATCACTTTGTTTTTTTGCAACACTGTTAACAATTAATTCGATCTCGTTTGTTATTTCTTTTATGGAATTAAGGGAGAATATAATGAATTGCGTTTTTTCAATATTAATTTTTAATTAAATGGATGAGAAATACCTAGAAAGATTTTTAATATCACGTTGTAAATTTTTTGTAGCCCCAAATAATAATAATAATAATAATATTAATAATAATAATAATAATAATAATGATAATAATAAAATTTAATTTTTAAAATCCTCTGTATATAAAATCATTATACAAATAAAGTGTAAAGCACATATTAAGATTTTAAAAATAGTTTTTTCTGGTTCAATGACTAAGTTTGGTTGTTGGAATTAATTGAGTTCTTTAGTAATTTAAATAGTTGATTTTTCTTGATTTCAAATACACGTCTATATTTCTTTAAAAGTTTTTCATTAATTTATTCCAAAAGTCAATACAAAAATTAGTAAATGAGTACCTCATCATATTTTTCTTAAATTTAAGTTTTCTATAAGAATTTGTTCTTAAATGTATTTTAGTTGGTATTTGGTCTCGTGCCTTCAATTTGAAAAATACTTCTAGAGATCTTAGTTTTTGTAAATATACTAATAAAAATAAATAGTTATCTTCTTTAATTTTAACTTGCTTTCTTCTTTCACAGATGGTATTGATACTGCAATTAAAAATTCTTTCTAGTTTGATTTTCATTCTCTAATTAAGAATTGTTAATAGACAATCTGAACATAAGTAATAAGGTAATATTTATATGATTTTATTAAAGTGATTTTCCAGTTAATGAATATGAATCCTTGAATTTTAGATAGTGTCTTGATTTCTTGAATCATTTCTGCATTATTTTGTTGACTTCAATTTGAAATGCATCATTGTGTTATGAGGCTATTATCATTATAACAAATTAATATATTTCACTATGATCTACATGCTTAATTATGTCATTTATATATTGCGAATAAAATTTGCCCTAGTATTTCTATATTTTATGTCTAAAAAACCCAAGTTATGCAACTATATCACTCTTAAGATCATTCATCAAATGCCTATAATCGAAAATCAAAATTTTAGCAGTGATATTTTTTTTGGATCTATTTTTTGGGCATTCATTTCTTGGGGAGAAGGTGCCTGAATCTCTAGCCTCATGCAAAGGCACGCCTGAACTGATTAGCAAGAAAACGTGATTTGAAGGCGTAAATAAGAAAAGAGGCAATCTTCTATTAATTAGATTGTGAGTTATGATATTTTCTATGGAAGCCATGATAAATTTTAAAAATGCTTGGGTTAAGAAAAATAAGAAACTGTGTAAAAATTAATAACACAAACAATCAAAGAACATTACATCTAAAAGAGGGTGCTCTTAAGGCATAGTAGTAAATACGGTTTTATTTGTAATATATCCAAATGACATAATTCAACAATAAACCATAGTGAAATATATAGTTTTGATGATGATTCCTGCCTCATAATTACTGAGAATGTCGCATTCAGGATACAGAAAATTTACAAAGTGATATCTTTCTAGCAATTCACATCCATTAAGAAAAAATTACCATTAAATATGCAATTCATTCTATTCTTTTTAATTCCATCAAAGAATTAAATGTTAAAAATGATTCGAAAATATTGTTTCATATTTTGGTGCAGAAATCAACAAAGAATTGAAATTGAATATATATTGAGTGCAAAAAATGTAGGCCAGATTACTATTATCATTAACATATCCAACGATGGCATGCACTTTGTGTATTGCAATTGCATTATTGTTCATTTTTAATTGTTAAATAGGCTGAGAACACCCGCAAACTTATAATGGCGCTTTCAAAACATTAATATTTGCACGTAAACACAAACGATAGTTACCGAATGCAAACAGATATATAATGTATTGTGCTGTAATCTGCCAAAACACAGTAATTCAGTGAAAAATAAAGTGGAATATATGTGTTTTGACTAGTGATTTCAAGTGCAAATAGAAGATGCTGATTTCTGCCAATCACAAATAAACACCATTAAGGGACCAACCTGAAAAATATACTGCTGCCACATGATATAAAATTAGAAAAGCATTAGGTTTTTAAAAAAGTCAATTTTGAAAATTTAGTGAATTACTGTGCTTTGCCAAATAACGCTAAATCAAGTTCAGTTATATTTATATATCAAAATGGCAAAAATCAATGTTTTATTGCGGAAAATTTAGAATTATATTCATAATCATATAAATTTATTAGCAGCAATGTTTCTTAACGTATTGTCCATCAAATAATCTCCAATATTTGGAACGAACTCGGGAATGGGATTAGAATTGACAAAAAATAAAAAAGACAGCCATAATCATGGTATGCACATTTGCCGACTTCTTGCACTGAGCTCACCGCATTATTAACAAATACACATATTTATTATTATATATTTAGTTTGAAGTCTTAATGTTTTGCATGGTATTTGTAAATATCGTGTCTTGAATCATATTCATATTATTACTATCAATATTTATATGCTTACAAAAGAATGCCTTCAAATCACACGTCAATATATTGGATGGGATGTTTACTTCTCACTAATGAAATCTCATGCACACACATCAACTAATCAAAAAGTGTATTAGTGATGCTTAAATTGACATGTGACGAAAGAGAACAGTGCAATTTATAATAATCTAAGCTTTATCCGTGACTTTATTATTTTGATGTGTTTTAGTTTAGTTTGTTTATTTGTATATATAATTACAATTTTTTCATTGAATTTTTAGTTTCGACAACTCTAAATTATGAAGATTCTATGAGAATCAGTATATTAGTAACTAAACAGATTTAATACGATGTTTCTTTTTCAAGTTTAGGTATTATGTAACCTACGTTACAAATTTGGAAACAATAATTACTAATTAGGTGATAGTTCTCAATAGTACAATGATAGTGCGTAATATTTTGTAAAAAAGTGTTTTTACCTGTCAATAGTGATAAGTACGATATGAAACCAAGAGCTACCAATAAAGGACCACATTAGGAATGTTGAATGAAGCAAACGACAGTACAGAACTGTCCAAATACCAGATGGTGTTGCAATAATAGGTTGGAGTGCTGTCTTAAATAAGAATAAAAATGAAGTAGAAAAATCAACGCTTGCAAGACTGGCACAAAATTTGTTGGACACTGTAGCCTTTAGCTGTTTACTTGAAAAATATACAACTAAAAGGAAAAGATTGACTACCATAGAAGCGATATTTTCGAAAGAAGAGATCGCTATTTGCCAAGAAGGTGCATTTTCAAGAAAAGCAACAGTGTCATTTGACATTCTGTCAAATAAACAGAATTTTCTTTATTTTAAGTAAAAATCGGCCTATGAGAATTCTTAGCCAATAAGAATTTAGCGTACTTGTAAACTCGCAAATCAAATTCGACAATATTGAAAAGATTTTAACATTAAGCAATTGTTAAGAATTAACAATGCTAAAAGTACATACCATACGGGGGGTTGATGGTTTGCCCAATCTCATGAGGTCCAACCGAACAAGTCAGAAGGTATGGGAAAAAGTTTTTCTAAAGTGGAAGCAAATGCAGAGAAAAAGCTATCTTCTTTTGAGAAAAAATTAACCAAATTTTGGCAATTTCAGTTATTGTAAAGTAAATATTTATATATCAAAATTTTCTGCTTAATAACACTTTGATTTGCTTGGAAATTTATTCTTATTTTGAAAAATTAGATTGATCTTATTCTTGGTTAAATTGATTCTATTAAATTGTACAAATAAAATATTGTTGTTCTGAAATTGCCTGTCATCACAAGTCTTACGATTACGTGGGATTACAACTACGATTGCATAAATGTATTGCATAAAGTATTGGGCTTATAGAAGCATTATATTCATTAGCTTCATGCTTATTATTACATTTCTATTTGTAGTAATACTTGATGACATTTGGAAAATGTTTATCTTCGTAGTACTAAAGGTGATGTAGAATTGTGAAAATTTTCAAAAAACGTGGGTAATATGGGGCAATGGTTGCAACATCTGTCGAGCGATCTGGAACAGCTTGCTAAAATGTGCCCCACTTCTATGTCTGTTTTTGACACCAAAACATATTCCAAAATTTTGCCAATTCTTGCCAAAAATCCTATTTAAAAGTTAGCTCCTATGGCCCAATGTGTGAAAAAATTAAAGTTTTAAACTTTTTTCAAAATTTTTTTAGTTTAAGATCAAATATATTGTCAATAATTAACAACAAGGACTTTGCAATAGCGCATGCAAAATCCATTAAAGAACAAGCTGAAGTCTAAATTAAGTTCATTTTCCTGTTGGAAACCTCAAGTAAATGAATTTGAAATGCCGAAACATCTAACTTCGACTGCTCAATTGTATTCGGTAACTTTAACAATCACTTTTTTCATATTTTTTCAACAATGCTTGGGAATCCAATTCTAGTTACATCTGAAAAATTAGAAATTTTTTTACTAATAATAGGTGTAATCTAAGCAAAAACTAGTTTAAAGTATAGAAAACATTGGTAAAGATGTAAATAGTGATGGTGTAATGATGGATAATTAATGACAAAAGGATGGAATCATCAAACGAATTTTTGTTCATGAGGAAGCTGACCTTTCCATTTTTTAAAAAGAACTATTCCGCTACGGCTAATTAAGCTCATAATTACAAAAATATCGTTGTTGCAAAGCCAAAATGCAACCATAAAGGAATTGCTTGTAGTACATAGTGAACCACTGTGTGTACTTATTCGGAAAAACAAAATTTCAAAAAACACCCATTGAAACATTGTTGTATCTGTTTCTAATTACCATAAAGNCCTATGAGAATTCTTAGCCAATAAGAATTTAGCGTACTTGTAAACTCGCAAATCAAATTCGACAATATTGAAAAGATTTTAACATTAAGCAATTGTTAAGAATTAACAATGCTAAAAGTACATACCATACGGGGGTTGATGGTTTGCCCAATCTCATGAGGTCCAACCGAACAAGTCAGAAGGTATGGGAAAAAGTTTTTCTAAAGTGGAAGCAAATGCAGAGAAAAAGCTATCTTCTTTTGAGAAAAAATTAACCAAATTTTGGCAATTTCAGTTATTGTAAAGTAAATATTTATATATCAAAATTTTCTGCTTAATAACACTTTGATTTGCTTGGAAATTTATTCTTATTTTGAAAAATTAGATTGATCTTATTCTTGGTTAAATTGATTCTATTAAATTGTACAAATAAAATATTGTTGTTCTGAAATTGCCTGTCATCACAAGTCTTACGATTACGTGGGATTACAACTACGATTGCATAAATGTATTGCATAAAGTATTGGGCTTATAGAAGCATTATATTCATTAGCTTCATGCTTATTATTACATTTCTATTTGTAGTAATACTTGATGACATTTGGAAAATGTTTATNTATAAATATCTTGTGTATTATAGGGAGCATTGCAACTTGCTGTTCCAAAAATGAAATTACTACTAACAGTTTATTTATTGTCTGCAAATGTTGGTGATTAATTAAGGTTAATCCAAAAAATTTAAGTTATTAATTTATGCCTTCTAAGTGTTATAAGTAAATCCGAAAAATTATAATTTAATGGCAATCTTCTTAGTTCATAGAAATCCGATAATTGCAATTGAAGAAAGCCTGCTAAAAAATGAAATTAAAATTTATAGCTTTAGCAGGAATTTCTAATATTTGCTAAGAATAAACATGATTCTAAAAATAAAAATAAAAAAAGGGATGTTCTAATAATAACAATGCTTAGAAATCTTATACCTAAAGTCGACGTTAATGTCAATAAGAAATATTCTGAACTTTCAATGGTTTCAGTAATATACTACATTAAAAATATTATATTGTTTCTTGTATAATTGAAATTTACAAAAACCTGAGCTGTGTCTTCAATTGAACATATTTACAGACACAATATTTTTTATTAAAATATCAAAATTTGTAGCTACATACTAAGCTTTCAAAAAGATATTGAAGGAAACTAGAATTGGTCTAAATAGAGAGTAGCGTTCTCAATATAATTATAATAATAATCAAAATATAAATGATCAGCCAACAAGACCCACTATGAGAATTAAGTATTGTTGTTTAAAACTTCTGTATTTTAAGGTAATAGTAAAATATTCCAAAAGAAATTTTCAAGAACCTGAGGGAAATATCATGTGGTTTAATATATAAATAACTAAATCTAAATTGCATCACAATTAAAATATTGATAAAATATAACTAAGTATCAAGGAGGTAGTTAAGAGACGGACGACAAGCGTTTTATTATCAGAAAAAATTTAGTGGATTGCAATAAGTGTATGGACCTCCAGCTATTCAACAAACAACAAAAATATTTTAGATTAGTTGATGAATGTCAATGTAATTTTAGAAAAACCCAGGCGAAAAAAGTATATATGTATTTACAACTAAAGATACATTCAACATAAATATTATTTTTCAAATTTTCTTTTTTTCTTGCAGCTAAAGTTCTTTCACCAAATGATGATGCATATACGTTCATAAAACAGTTCTAAGAGATTATATCATACTAATTACCTGAGAAGAGTTTTTTACTGCAATGATTGTAAGAGACTTTTTACTAATGAAAGACGTCTTAGAAATGGGACGTGTGATGAGAGAAGACTAAGAAGAATGCCAGTGAATTTGAATTTTGATAGCTTACCAATCTCAGTACAGAATTGTGTTGGTAATGATTCTAAATCAAAACACAAAAGTAGAAGAGGAAAACTCAATGTTCGGTGAGCAACAAAGCAAACAATTTCTCTAAAACTTGGCTTTCTATAAAAATTTTTTTAGTAAATTGCATTAACAATACTTCGAAATTTAGAAAATCAGGGAATCTGACAGCGATTGTTTAACTCAAAAGATAAAAAAATCTAATGAATTCATCGCTTATTCAAAGATTAAATATACTTAAGAACTTCGTGCAATATTTGAATTCAAAAATTTATTTTGCAAACGCAGCAATTAACGAAATACGCTCCGGGTTGAGTCGTTCTGCAGAACGTGAAAAAAATTTAAGTAAAAATAAACTGTTTTTTAAGGTACCCTCTTTAAATGAAATGACCGTAGTTATAAACAAACAATAAAAGATCTCTTGACTAACCATTTTAAAAATGCTATAAAAATAGAGCATGCGCATTTTCCAGCCATTGTTTTTTTTGATTTGCAGCCTAATTTAACTTGTAGCCCTGCATCACTGTTTGCATTAACTTTAAAAGATTTTGAAGAACTAAAAAATGGCAAATCTTTAGCAAACACCAAACATAAGACTGGCTATAGAAATTCGGTGGCGATTGTTGCTACACCCATTCAAGTTCACAACATGAACATACTCATTAATTCATATAAAAAACATATGGTGTAAATTGTGAATTAATTTTTGGCAATAATAATCAAAATATTTGAATCACAATGTCAACTCAGATTAGAAATGCCATGCAACCTTACTTACCTTCATATTCTAGATTCAATTTTGTGAGGAAGTTCTGGAATAATCATATATTGAATAATTCAACTATTCTTGAAAAGTAAAGCAAGCACACTTTCGTCAAACTGGCACACAATTAAAACTGCAAAAAAGGAATATATTCCAATCTATCAGCAATTTATAAAAGTGTGCTTTCAATACCAACAACTTCAAAAGAAAGCATTTCAAACCCATTGGAAAAACAAAGATTAGAATTTATAAATGCCTTGAATACTTTTAGTCAAAATTGCAACTGGAATGATAACGAGAAGGCGCTTCTTATAGTGTTTGAAAATATTTCCTTGGAAAATATTAAAAAAATTCATTAAAAATGCAATTAATCAAAGCAAAAAATGATTTTTTAGAAGAGACTGAATGAAGAATTTGTAACAAGCTTCTTTTTGCGGCTAGATACGTAAAGCCATGAATACTTTTGTTTTTTTCCGTGTAATATGCTTCTAAGTTCGGTTTTCCGTGGTTTTTGTTAGTTGTAAAAAAATGATATAGAGTGGGAGTTATAATTTTTTGCTATCAATTATGGTACAGAGTGGTATTTATAAAAATTTCTGTACAAAGTGGGACTATTTACTGTCATCATAAAGAATGGACGCAATAATTTTTCTTTGTGCACACATTGGTCGCAATATATATATATATATATATATATATATATATATACANTATATAAATAACTAAATCTAAATTGCATCACAATTAAAATATTGATAAAATATAACTAAGTATCAAGGAGGTAGATAAGAGACGGATGACAAGCGTTTTATTATCAGTAAAAACATTAGTGGGTTGCAATAAATGTATGCACCTCCAGCTATCAACAAACAACAAAAATATTTTAGATTAGTTGATGAATATCAATGTAATTTTAGAATAACCCAGACGAAAAAAATGTATATATGTATTTACAACTAAAGATACATTCAACATAAATATTATTTTTCAAATTTTCTTTTTTTCTTGCAGTTAAAGTTTTTTCACCAAATGATGATGCATATACTTTCAAAAAACAGTTTACTACACGGCGAAATACGCAGGGTGAATGACTTTCTTCCAAAGCTAGAGTATCAGATAAAAACATAGACAATTTTATAAGGCATTCAGTAAAGCACGAAGTAGTCTCTTGTCAAGTATGTTTACATACCTGTAAATATTCTTTTTAATTCCAAATTTTACTATTTTGGTTTTGCCATCCGTAGGTTACAGGAAAGTATTATAGAACGTTGCCCTCTTACCAAAATTTTTTGGAAAGGAATTTAATGCGAAAAAATTAAGAATATTAGAAAATATATTTATATTGTTTGATGATCCATTACTTGGACCTAATTAGTACACAAAGTTTACTGCATTTTGTCATTTCCTGAAGAAGATCACTTTATAGTTAATCAAAAAAATGTTCTATTAAAAATCATGCTCACGTTTACAAATTTTCATCAGGCAGCAGAAAACTAGCATTTTACTATCTCTATTTTAAAGAAGGTGAAACCCAAAATATTTAAAACAAAAATAAATCTGAATATACATGTGCGTTGTTTTCCTATTACATTTATCAATGCTGATAACTTGAACTAAATGTTGCTGACACATCTTTCAAAAATCATTGCGTTGACTTGCGACCAGAGCCGAACGTTGCCAAACAATAACACCAGCTGTCTTTCGTTCATAGCATCATGCCAGTAGTATATTGACACTCCCGTGCAAAGACTTAGGACAATCTGAAAAAATACATAAAAATTGTTTTTCCTTGTAAGTTTTAGAAATCTCATATATAATAAAATTACTAATACGAGTATCTTAAGAAGTCGCGAAGAATTCTTTAAGTTTAAAAATGAATTCTAAATTATATTTTTTTAAAGAAAGCATTGCTTTACACTTAAACAAAACTATAAGAGTTAACATGAAATTTAAGGTTGCACCATAAAACTATACAAAAATGATGTATCAACAATTAGTTCTACCTCCATGATTTTTGATCTCTTAAAAAATTCTCTAGTTATTAGGTTTTCCAATAGGGTGTGAGAAATGCTCTTACAGGATCTGAAGTTGGCTTTTGAAGCTCGCTTTGTTTTTGTCATTTCAATAAACATCCCTTATCTTCTATTCCCAAATATTTTCAAATTGGTTTAAGTTAAATGAGCATGCATGATATCTGAAGAGTTTTACATCCTTCTCCTGCAAAAAATTATATATATATATATATATATATTTATATACATAAATGCCGCGCTTTGTACAAATTATACATAGAAAATGAGGTTCAATATCAGTTGAGTTGATGCTTCAATTAATATTAATATTGCGATTTCGTTTATGACTGCTGTATAATCGATTCTATACATATATATATATATATATATATATATATATATATATATATAAATTTATACCTAACAATGATTTCAAATCTATTTCATCATGTATCTACTTCATGTGATGAAATAATTTATGTCTGCCCCTAATCATAGTTGCAATACCTTATCTAAAATAATTATAGAACAAATGACATACATTGGTTCCTGTTGGAATACTCAGTGTGCCAACCATTGAATAAATGTAGTACTTGAAGGGAGACAATAAATCCAGTACGAGAGAAAAACATTATTTTCAACTTTTTAAGTGGATTGTGCGTCATATGCTATTTTAACCAACTTTGTTATTGCTAAAAATGCTAATTACCAGGTACCGGTTTTGTTCATCATTCCAATCTTACAGTTGGCATGAAAAAATTTCTGCTTAACAAGAAATCAAGCAGCAAAAGTCTATTGTAATCACACTTTTCAAATATGAAAAAAATTAGCTACAGATATTAAATTGAGGTAGCCTTTTATCCAATTTCCCGACTTTCACCGATTCAAACAGCATTAAATTGACTTTATTTATTTGCAAAGCTCAATAAGTAATTTAAAGCAAATATTGATGCATTTGCAAGTATATGACAAGTAAAAGAATTAGCTGTAACTTCTCCAAAAAATTACAATAATCATTGATTATAATTTACCCAGACTTGATTATAAAATATAAGAACATGGTAGAAGATGAAAGTCCTTATTTAATTGAACGCACTTTTCCTTCATTATTATTTAATTTGTTAATTGAATTTATGAAGCGGATGATTGGATTTTTCTGAGAACTTAGTATTTTGTCATTAATTTTCATTATTTTCATTTGCGAAATCAATATTTGCACACATAGTTATTTCTATTTTTACTCTGGTTTTCTGCCAATTCTGTCAATTATTTTCATTAATGTTAAGAAGCTTCCTTTATCACAATTACATCACTTTAAACAGACATTTTTTAGTGCTGCTATGATTATGGTTATTAATATTATAATAAATTAAAGTATTATTTTTAGAATTGAAAACAATTATTTATAAATGAATTTAGTATTTCTATTGTTTCTAATTATAACTACTACTAGATGATTCTTTTTTATTCAATATCTTCTGAAAAAATTAGCAGTAATTGAAAAAAACAATCTGCTTAACAAATATAATTCTATAAGTATTAGCTAATGATAGAAATATTTTTTTGTATTTTTTTGAAATATACGAAAATTCAGATGTTTAGATAATGTAACAAAAAATTATAAATTCATTGAAAATTAGTGCATTAGCTAATTTAACATGAAAAATATCATTAAATTGCAATACTTTTTGAAATAGAGGACACCATTTTGTTTCTAAATACAAAATTTTCCTTAAAACGATTTCAAAAATTTTCTAATGACACACTTAGGATTGCATTGTCTAACAACTGAAAATCTACACCTTACATGATTTTCGAATTCAAGACTTCTTCTTTTTTCAATTGCTGAAGACTAAAAGCTTTAGCTATTCTAAGGGAATCTTTAAATATTAAGTTGACACTTACTATACTCAGCTAAAAGTTCAAGAGAACACTTTTATTCATAAAAGGTCATTAATTCATGAAACATAAAATGAAATTCACACCCATATTTTCAAGTAAAAATTTGAAATTTCAAATGAAAGATTTATTCTTAATAGAATGAAACACCGAAAAAATTTGCAGATTTTTTCTTAAAACTAAATAAATTTAAACAATATAAATATATGTATATAGGTCCCGCACTGAGTGCACTTTATATATATATATATATATATATATATATATTACTGACAGATTGGAGCATTTATTGAAGGATTTCAATTGGGACAAAATTTTAGAAAACAATAGTAACTTAGATGAACAGATATTGGAGGCTGAATCAGAAGTTGGTAGGCTGTTGAAGATTTGCAGAATTAATAAAAAATGTAAGAAGGATCGACAATGCAATTATTTAAGATGCAACATTTAGATTCCGATATTATTACTTGGAGCTGTATTAGACTTAACCGTTAAGTCTAATACAGTTCCAAGTAATAGTGA
>CABFPE010000001.1:2868893-2892255 GCA_900660155.1 Hofstenia miamia
CTATCAAAGACATTTAATTGGTGTATAAAAACTCTAAACTTTGCACAAAAGCATGATGAAGCATCAGTATATCGTAATAAATATAAAATATTATCTCCGTTCTACCAAATTCATCTGCATATGCTATCTATCTTATTTAAATTCAAATCTCTACAAACATCTCTCCTTTTCCTTAATGACTATATTAAATTAAATGAGCGATCGCAAAAATTTCTGTGTTTAGATAAAAATTATAATGGCTTTCATCACATATCAATTAAATTGTGGAATAATTTAGATTATGAAACGCGAATAGAAAAAAACTATAAAAAATTTAGAAAAAAATTAAAGCAGTCTCTTCTAATAAAACAGTATACATTAGGGGACGGTAATACACTTCATGCATTCGAAACATACATCCAACATTGAGCACCTACACAAACATTCACACAAACATTGATTATATTATTATATATTGTACATATTAATTTGTAGTAATTTATTGCTTATATTTTATTTTTCTTTTGTCATGTGTTAGTTTGTAGAATTTTGTATACATTAAGCAATAAATTTGCTTTGACTCTTATTATTATCTATTATTATTATTACTATATTACTAGGAAGTAAGAGGCCGCTTGATATTGAACCTAAATAACAGGGATTCTTTGAGTAAAACACATTTTGTTGGAAATACAAATTATTTTATCCACAGTTTCGAACAAGCAGATTAACTTTTCTTCGAGTGGATATACCCACATGTAATGGCTTCTATTTCTTTAAAAAATTATTCTTTTAAGCAAAAGCCCTATTCAAGAGTGTCATGCGCAAAGGCAGAGGTCAAAATTCTTGAATTCAAGTCTTCAAATGCCATTGGTTTCACCAATGTAGATAAAATCTGTTAGTTTTTATTATAATATGTCTATAGCAAAATGATGAAATCAAAAGCAAAGGCTGTACCCTACGTTTGGCAGAAAACGGTCCGAAATTTCTAAGGCGTTTAGCGGGAATCGAACTTTTTTTCCCAAAATACCTATTTCTTACACATTGCTCAGTAATATTGAAATGCTTAAGCATAAATTTTTCATGAGACCACTAGATAAATTATCAGGCTTGTCGTGGGATAATTTTTTTCTGTCCCATCCCCTTTTACGTCAGACTTTAGCATCCCATCCCAAGGGTCCCACAATAGAATGTGACACCAGGAAACGCCCCTATGCAAACCTATATCATACGAACGTATTTCCAGCCGTAAATTGCTAAACAGACATAAGGTGGACTTGCGCAAGTTTATTGATGTGATGGGGCAAAATTTGAGAAGCAGTGGTTCATACCTAATTCGATATTGCAAACGCATAGCAACTTCTTTATCTTCCATCTAGCCAGTAATATATGCAACACCATACAGCATTCGTAATATTTCATTATTCATAAATTGCCTTTATTCCCTAAACGTGTTTTCATTCTCGACCTATATTAAAATCTAAATTTGAAAGCATTTTTGAACTAAAATCATATAAAAAATATATTTTCAAACTTAAATACAAATATTTAATTTATAACACATTGTCTTAATTTTAGGAAACATATAAATGTAATGTTGAAAAACAATAAAAAAGCAGACGTTTAAAACACCGTTTCAAGCGTGTTTAAAACATTACATTTTTTCAAGGCAACCCTGTATAAACATTCAATCGAAAAGGATATTTCGGCAAAATTTCGCTAGACGACTGGTCCCATAGAATGAGTAGGACAGCTTTCCTTGTCCCACCCCATCCTACGCCCCATGGGACATCTCACGTCCCACGACAACCCTGTAAATTATAGCTATGTGAACTTAATATTGATAAAATAGGTCTACAAGTAGGAGATTTTGAATCTTTAGTCATTCTGCAAAGACCATATTATAACTCGAAATTTGGATTTTGAATGTTATATTCAATTTTTTAATTCTATCCCATACAAATTTGCTTAGATGTAGTGTTTTTTCAGCGAATGGTGCCTTGCTGAACAAATATCTTGCAAAACCGTTATCAAGACATTTAATGTTACTGTACAGCAGGAATTCCAATATTTATTGATGTGATGGGGCAAAATTTGAGAAGCAGTGGTTCATACCTAATTCGATATTGCAAACGCATAGCAACTTCTTTATCTTCCATCTAGCCAGTAATATATGCAACACCATACAGCATTCGTAATATTTCATTATTCATAAATTGCCTTTATTCCCTAAACGTGTTTTCATTCTCGACCTATATTAAAATCTAAATTTGAAAGCATTTTTGAACTAAAATCATATAAAAAATATATTTTCAAACTTAAATACAAATATTTAATTTATAACACATTGTCTTAATTTTAGGAAACATATAAATGTAATGTTGAAAAACAATAAAAAAGCAGACGTTTAAAACACCGTTTCAAGCGTGTTTAAAACATTACATTTTTTTCAAGGCAACCCTGTATAAACATTCAATCGAAAAGGATATTTCGGCAAAATTTCGCTAGACGACTGGTCCCATAGAATGAGTAGGACAGCTTTCCTTGTCCCACCCCATCCTACGTCCCATGGGACATCTCACGTCCCACGACAACCCTGTAAATTATAGCTATGTGAACTTAATATTGATAAAATAGGTCTACAAGTAGGAGATTTTGAATCTTTAGTCATTCTGCAAAGACCATATTATAACTCGAAATTTGGATTTTGAATGTTATATTCAATTTTTTAATTCTATCCCATACAAATTTGCTTAGATGTAGTGTTTTTTCAGCGAATGGTGCCTTGCTGAACAAATATCTTGCAAAACCGTTATCAAGACATTTAATGTTACTGTACAGCAGGAATTCCAATATCTGTACGTACAATGATCCGCAATTGATCAGCCTTTCTTTGATGTATTTTCATTCAGGTTCAATTGCACCTCATTCCCCACGCCTTCAAAAGTCTTGCAAGCGAATTCTTTCAACTTATTGATTACCGAAATTTTACAGAATAAAAGCAAATGTCAGCAAAAATAACAATTTGATACATGAGAAGAAGTAAGTATTGTACAAGGAAAAATGTAGTAAAAAGTGATAAATATTACAAATAGAACAAAACAAAAAATGAGCATATTAAACTTTTGAAGTGTTATTCAGCTTTTAATGCCTGCTTCAACAAGTTAAGGAATTTGTAAAAAAATATCCTAAAGAACTTCATCTTGAATTCTCCCTTTACCTTAAAGTGGTGTTTCTACTGCAAGAACAATCCAGTGAACAATACACATGCATATGCAAAATGGTTCATGATGAACGCTTATATCAAACTCTTGCTTTTTGCAAAAGGTTGAATGGTCTCTATGTATTGGACTCCTGAAGCCAATCTTCTGATCATCTTGTTTATGAAATTTTCTAATTTCAGCTTCCTATCTATTTCTACACCTAAATATGTACGTGTGCTGCTTTATAAAATTGGATCGACAACACCTGGAATTTCGAGCTTTATATCTTCGGATACACGTTTCATACGGTTTAGAGAGAGAGACTAACTGTGTTTTTTTCAGTGTTAAGTGTCAATTTGTTTCTTGAGAAAATTGCGTTCTCGAATTGCGATAATTTTCGTATATAGATAGCTGTGTGTTTCCGTGTTAGTTGGATAAGACCGACAAACACTTACCATTCCTGCAAACCAGTATATTAGTGATTTTCAAGTTTCTTAATGGCACGAGGACATTCTCTAAAGTTTGGCTAGATGAAGGCTAACTGGTCTCAGAGGATTGGAGAATGAAAAGGTGCTTTAGCATTACAGATGACTGTTGCATCCTTATCCTCCATGGTCAAAAATGGACGCGGTGTGGGCTTACCCGTGCGGGCAGCGATTTTGTCTGCACTGTGCGGTGCAGTGTGGGTACTGAATTTCAAATGCCACTCGGATTGCAATGCGATACGAATGGACCTTTTTATTTTGCTACATGTGTAATACTAAGCTAATACAATATTAATTATGCTACGAAATCTATACAATATAATATGTTTGACATCATCTACTCAATTAAACAAAATTAATAGACGGTCCTCGTTTGAAAATCGCTGGTGTGTTGCGGGTGCGGGCCCAATCACTGCGAGTGCCGTGCAATACGGTTAAAAAAATTGCACCAACAAAGACATTAAATATGCAAAAAATATAAGTTTATAACAGTCTAATTAAGTTAGCAGGTACACAAATTTGTTAGTTTTTGAAGTTCCAATGAGAACTGCACTGAAAAAATATGGAATTCCTTTTTCTAATAATGACGATTAACAAAATAAATAGCATGTTGAATTCTTGAATTTCAAATGCTTTAGTTATAAATCATTTTCTTATATAAGTAATGCAATGCGGGAACCCTGATGAAGTTTTTCAAATGTTCAAATCATATTTCTTAAAGAAGAGCACTTGCCAGGAGAACGTCATTTCAATAATTTTAATTAAAGTTTCAAATACCTTACATGTGGGCAAAATATGGCTGAAATTGATTTATTTCACCTTGTAAATGCCAATATTGAAAAATTTTAGAAAAAATTGTAATGCTCGATTTCTTCCAAAAAATATAGACATAAATGCTAATGAAATTTTTTCTCTTGGACTCTTAAAATTCAATAATGTACATGTAAATGATTCTAAGTCTAAAGCAACAATATGAAAGCAATATTTTAATGACATTAAACTCTTTTTGTTGATACTTTGCTTGAAGCCGATTTTCATAAATATTAATAAACAGTTGCTGCACCAGGCCCATAAACAGATGCTAAAATTTCGGTATGGATTACTGAGGCACAAAATAGCCTTTGTTTTTGTTGCATAAAATAAATGATGTAAATAACTAAAAATATAATGAAGAGAAGTTATTTACCTAAAATTTTCCATTTCATTTCTTTGTGCTCAGCCAATATGAGACCAAAAGTAAATTTAATTTGACAACATGCAAAACTGAATTTAGTGGGAGGTCGCCCATTTACTCATTTACTCATAGGATGTGGATAAACACCATTGCTTGAAGTAAGTACTAGCAAGGATAATTTTTAACATTACTTAATGTTATATTCGATTTTTTTGGGAAACCCTAATATTTTATCTACTTAAGGGATTTTTCCGTTTAGTTGGCGGTATTATATAGAAAAAGTGCTCTATAAAATTAGAAAAAAGCAGGATGACAAGATACTTAAAATGACAGAAAATCAAAAATCGGATATTCAAATTTTTTGTGTTCCTGATACTGTTCTGAACTTATCAAGTCTTCAATTAACCAAAGAACAACAAGAAGCGTTATCTTATGGCTTAAAAATGAGCTGGCCAAATAAATTTAATCAATTGAAAGTTGATATAGATTCTGAAGAAATGATTCAAAATGTAATATTTCACGAGAATTTAAGAAAAGATAATGATATTAATGGCTAAGAATGATATAATCAGCACAATGAAACACTATTTAAAACAACCTAACATACCAAAGAAAATATAGTCTTTAGTTAACAGTCTCAACGAATTGTAAAAAAATTCAAGTTTATACATATGTAAGTTTGATAAAGGGAATGGTGCTGTCATAATTGATAAGGAATGATATGTTTCAAAAATGAATTTTCAAAAATGAATGAAATTTTAGAAGATAAGAGTAAATTTAAAGAGATCATTCCATAATCACGCCTTAGAATAAATTTCATTATGCATATTGAAAATAAATTCAATGAAAGGATAAAAAGAATGAAAAACAAAGGTGAGGTTTCAAAAGAAATATATGAAAATATTAGAAGTATTGGTAGTCAACCTTCAAGATTGTATGGTCTGGCAGAATTTCACAAAAATAGAAAAGATCTGCCTCTTTGACCAATTTTATCTATGGTAAATTCTGTCACGTATAATCTTAGTAAATGGTTAGACAATCTTTTGAAAAAATACATACCCGAAAAGTATATTTTGAAAGATTCCCTTGAATTCATAAATGACTTAAGCAAATTTTTGAAGATAATCGAAATTGTAATAAGTTCTTAACAAGCTTTGATGTTAAGAGCTTATTTACAAACATTCCTGTAAGAAAACCAATTGACCATTTGTTGTCATTAATTTCATCTAATGATATTGAAATAAACAAAGAAACGTTAAAGGAACTACTTGAAACGGCTTGTCTTAACAACTCATATATATTTAATAACAAAATATATCAACAAATAGAAGGTATGTCGATGGGTTCGCCTCTTGGACCAACTATGGCACAATTTACAATGAACATCATTGAGAACAAATTCAAAGAAGATCAATTTTTATTTTATAAGAGATATATTGATGGCATCTTTGCAATATTTGAGAATAAAGGAAAAGCAAATGAATTTTTTAACCAATTAAGTTTAGAAATGAAATAAAATTTATATGCGAGCTTGAAGACAAGAATAAACTCGTTTTCTTAGATACTGAAATTGAAAATAAAAATTTGAACTTTGAATCAAGACTTTATTTTAAGAAAACGAATACAGGACTATACATCCCTTTTACATCATATTATATATATATAACATCATATTTTATTATATATATATTATATATAGAAATATAAAGTTAACACCATTAAGGCAATTTGCGACAGAATTATCAAACTATCATCTAATTATAAATTTATCACGTCTGCATTTGATCAAGTTTTTGAAATATTTTCTAAAAATGGTTATCCTCATAAATTAACTAAGGATGTTGTTTCAAAGTGTTTATTACCTCCATCAAAAACTATTGAAGAAGTGAACTTACAAGTTAAAGCAATTTATTGGAAGTTACTATACATTCAATACCAAGGTACATCACTGAAGAAAAAATTGAAGATCATGAATAAGAAATTAAAAAATGTTAAGATACGACCAATATTTGAATCATACAAACAGAATATATATTTAAGAATAAAGATATAATTCCAAAAGACCTTGTTTCATCAATTGTCTACAGATATAATTGTGCCAATTTCAATAAATTGTACATTGGTGAAACAGTACGACAATTCGGAAAGAGAATAAAAGAACATCTAAGTGGACATTTATATACAGAAATCTATCAATAGCCTCAAGAACTTAAAATAATAATTTTGACATCATAATAAGAACAAAGAACACCAAAATAGCAGAAGCAATTATACTAAAGAAAGATGATCATAATTATATTTTAAACAAGCACGTTAATTACATCAAAAGAACTTATTTATTTTAGTTAATGCATGTATATATGATTTTTTAATTATTTAGTGTAGTATTTTTGTAAAGTTTTATTTGCCGCAATATTATATTCTGACGATGACCCATAAGTGGTTGAAATGCATCAATAAGTGCTCATAGATTAAATGAATTTATATAGCATATCTCTAAATTATATATATAAAATTTATATATATAATATATATATATATATAGACTAATCTTATAATCAAAGCTGGAAACGAGTTGGGTCGACCCGTGCGAATTTGTAGGTTGAACCAACCCGCGAAAGTTATGGGTTGGGTTGCGTCAACTTTTTTCAAGTGCGGGTTGGGGTGACATAAGGCATGCGTTATCTGCGGGTTGAATTCCCTACTTTCCATGATTTTTCAAATAGTTTTTCGCTTTAATATAGTATATAAATTTCCAAAATCATGTTATAAAAACTTGATGTACAGGTTTACACTCACGAGGTACTACTAAATAGCGCCAGTTATTGCCTTGATTTTGTCATAAATTAGCTGAAAGAGACGTGAAAATTTGCATAGTAGTAGTAGTCTATGTAGGAAATGCTAGATATTGTAAAAAGGGACAGTATTTTGAATATATTTCAGTCATTGTCAGCACCTTAGATGTTTGTATAATAATCTTTGCTTTTGGAATAAAACTAGATAATTAAAAATATAATTAAGTTATTGTAATGAAAAATTATTTATGTCGTTAAAGTCGAGAATGGATTGTGTGCTTAGTTAAATAAGTAATGTTTTTGGTTGTATAATTTAATTTGTAATATTCTTTAATGATTTAGTCGTTTTATAAGCTGCCCTTAGGTTATTAAATAATTCAGTGTTCCACTTTTATCAAACTTACATTCTATTTTGTTGTTCACATTAAAATTTTAAGAATATCATGGTGTAATAACATGTTTTAGATTTATTGAATTCGTCCATAACGGCCAGTCCAACGATTTGTGAAAGTCACGTTTAAAAAATAACGGACAGAGTCCCCAATATGGAGGAGCACCGTCTTGCTGGAGATTAGAGTTGCTCTTTGGCGTCGACTGAGCTGTGGAACAAAATAATTCTCCAACATGTCTTGAGATTTCTCTGCTGTCACAGTCCCTTCGAAGAAGTATGGACCAGAGCTGTCCTCTTCTCAATGCACACCGCACTTTGAATTTAGGTGATTGATGAACCACTTCGTAGATTACATTAGGATTTTCGTAATCCCAATATCGACAGTTATGTTTGTAAACATGCCCACTTGTGTAGAAAGTCGCATCATTAGAAAAACAAATGTTCTGTAGATGGTTATTATCAATCAGGTCAACAAGCTGTTGACACATCGTCAGACGGGCGGCATTATCATCGTCGAACAAAGCTTGGCTGTTGTGAAACTTGTAGGCTTTCATTCCTGCTGACCTAAGAAACTTGTGAACAGTCGTATAGCAAACATGTATCTGCGCCACTTTCCGTGTGGAAAAAGATGGGTTATGATGGAAATAACTTTCTATTTCCATAACCTTGCTTCGTCTTTTGATCTTCCACTTCTCGGCAGGCCCTGTACAGATCCTGTTGATACAAATCGCTCGAACCAGTGTGACGGACTTAAGTTATGTGCAGGCCATTTGAAGCACAATGAACAACCTTTCCTCATTTGAAATCCTTTTACGAATGAAGAGCACGAATTGCTTTCTCTCTTTTTAAATCGGAAATATACTATTTTTGTTAAAATAGTGTTAATTGTGACGTAACACAAGTACCTTTAAGCAGCTTATTACCTCTTAGCATACAAATGACAGTGAAATGTAATTGATGACAAATATACCGATACCTACATTAAGAAATTTTGCATTCATTTATTCATTTTTATCAAATATTTTTGAAAATGTGCATTAATTCAATTGATATAATTTATACTTTAATATATTTTATGCAAATGCATTTATATAATTACCACATCTTTATCTGAACAGAATATTCGAATTGATGAATTTCCATTCGAATTACTTCCTAATTACGCCATTGGAACGCATTGAAAGGGCAAAAACTTCAATTGCTGAAGTTCCGATTAATCCTAGCTAAGACGCCACCAGGATGATTGAGAATATATTCCTGTATTGACCTAAAGAGCAGTAATAAAGGGAAACAGTATCTTAGAAAAGGTTCCATTTCTCCGTGATATTGCTCATTTCAACGTAGTGAACAGCAGAACTTCAATGAAATATTCATCAGAAGTTGATTTTTTGGCGGTGAATCACCTCATTCCAAGAAACTTACAAAACACTTGACCCTACCTCATGCATCAAACATGATGGAGGCTGAAATCCAAATACAGATCCTAAATTTGGCTATTTTGCTCTCAGTTCAACCTTGAAATCACGAAGGTGAACAGATTACGAGACATCAAAATTGTTTTAGCAAAGGTTGACATTAAGATTTAATTCTAGATGCTATTTGCTCCACAGGCAGCTAGAAACGACTTGAANATATATATGCGCGATATCTTCTGTGAAATGTTTGCGATCATTCAAAATGCGATATTTGTGCAGAAATCTAATCATATTTTAAAGCATGAATTGCTCCAAACGATGCATTGAAAATAAATTATAATATTTGAAAGTCAATTGATCATCAGCAGAACGACAACATACTTAACATTAGACATTTAAATATAAGAAAATAAGAAGTGATCTTACACTGGAAAAAAAGTAAAATATAAACACTCCGAGTCCGAGGCATGCAATAATAAAATTAATAGTATAAATCTATTACGTCATGTATATGACGTCACAAAAAGTCCGAGACGCTAAAGTCCGAGGCAGGTTTTAAAGATACCGCTGAAGTTCCGATTAATCCTAGCTAAGACGCCACCAGGATGATTGAGAATATATTCCTGTATTGACTTAAAGAGCAGTAATAAAGGGAAACAGTATCTTAGAAAAGGTTCCATTTCTTCGTGATATTGCTCATTTCAACGTAGTGAACAGCAGAACTTCAATGAAATATTCATCAAAAGTTGATTTTTTGGCGGTGAATCACCTCATTCCAAGAAACTTACAAAACACTTGACCCTACCTCATGCATCAAACATGATGGAGGCTGAAATCCAAATACAGATCCTAAATTTGGCTATTTTGCTCTCAGTTCAACCTTGAAATCACGAAGGTGAACAGATTACGAGACATCAACAATTGTTTTAGCAAAGGTTGACATTAAGATTTAATTCTAGATGCTATTTGCTCCACAGGCAGCTAGAAACGACTTGAAACTACTCAAGTTGTTATATTCTTATTCTTATCCCCGACGTCAAATCCAAGTAGCTAGATTTAGGAAATTTCTTGTATCTTTTAGAGGAACTGATTTTTCTGAGTTTGCTGTATTCTGACTGATATTGAAAGAGATTAAACACTGAAATGAACTCAGCTGGATAAGATCAACAAATAAGGCAAGGTGTCTGTTGTTTTCGTAACCAGAAGCAGTAGAAGGTTGTTTGGGAGCTGAGTGCATTTGATAACTTTCTTGAAAACTATCCAGAAAACTGGAATGAAAGTGAAAACTTCAAAACTGCTCAAACAATTGTAGACTCACTAGTGTAAAATCGCGGGATTGATTAGGGGTAAACGACCAATTTGGTATTCTGACTCCAACAAAAGGGTTCTCCATAGCGATAGAACTGTAAGACATATCTGATTCCAGTAAAACAAATGATCAGTAATTAAACATAATAGCTTTCTTTAGGTACAAGAAGAGTTGTGTTCGCCAATTCCACACGGCCTCACGGCGAAGATCCATCATGAGTAAAAGTGTTTCCTACGAGAAATAAGCGGTGCTGCCCTACTATGTCACACTTTGAAATATCTATCTCAATAAAATTTATTAGACCTACATATAGATAACCAAGAGAATTCTAAAATGCTGGTTCAAAAATAATTTTAGAGTTTTTTGAAGTTATAAAATTAAATAATTATATAGCAGTCATCTTTAAAGTAAGATAAATAGCATATGCAACCAAGAGAATTCTAAAATGCTGGTTCAAAAATAATTTTAGTTTTTTGAAGTTATAAAATTAAATAATTATATAGCAGTCATCTTTACTTGATATAGAACAGGCATTCTTCTGACTCCCTGAACTGCATTTGCATCTTAGGATTTTACAGTTTTTTGTATGGCAAAAATGTGCAAGTAGAAAAATAATTTATTGGAAACAATTTTAGTAAATTGCAGGTTAACGAAACATCTTGACCCAACCCGACCAAATCTACAGGTTGATCCACCCCGCCTCCACCTATGATTCAAATAACGTGTATTTTTATTGCGGGGAATGCATTGATATTAGCATGCTAAGCATGATATTTGATAATTGATTTTTACTTAAATTAATCTAATTCAATTTTTGAATTAATTACGAAAAAAAATTTAGTATCTCTATTTATAAAACTTAAACAATTATAAAATTTTATGATTATATAGGAGTCATCTTTACTTCATATTGAACAGGCATTCTTGCGATTCCTTGAACTGCTTTATCATCTTCTTTAGGGTCTCCTGGTAAGCATTCCATTTCAAAGTTTCTAATAATATTCACCAAAAAAAAGAAAATCTCCATTTTCGCCAACTTATCTCCAAGACAAATTCTGGGCCCTAACGAAAATGGAACCAGGTGATCATTAGTCAACACTTTATTCTCATCAAGAAAATTGTTAATATCAAAGCAATCAGGGTTTTTAAAAGCCTGTCTATCTCTTTGGATGCAGTAAATAGAGATCTGCATTAATGATCCAGCGGGAAACACATAATCTTTTGTTTTGATATCATCGCTTAGACGATGGACTAATGAACGGATTGCAGTTGCACAGAATCGAGATGTTTCCAACATGAATGCGTTGAGATGCGGCATTGAGTCTAATTGCTGAAATTTTGGAGTTCCATTGCCAATGACTTCGTTTATTTCATTTCGAACGAGCTCTTGAATATCGGGGTGGTTCTTCAAAAAGAGTATAGACCAGGTAAGAGTTGTGCTGCTAGTCTCTGTTCCAGCGGAGAATAGGTTTTGAATCATGGACTGAATGCAGCCGTCAGAGAAATATTCTGGATCTTCTCTTTGCTTAAGAAGCAGTTTTTCTAATACGCAGTCTTCCATTTCAGGAACAGAATATTCTTCACCTAAATTATTCTTGTATATAATCAAATACTGTTCTATTAATGCTAATTTTGAATTTATATCGCTATATTACTTACTGGACATTATCTTCTTGTATCGAATTATTTGTTGGCCACAAAATTTTCTAATAAATAGAAAAGCTTTCCTCACATCTTCATGTTGTTTACTATAAATTCCTGGCAACATTGTAATGAAATCTGGGAGATATTCGCGAAAATTCAAAAGATTTCCTCCAAACAGTGTCTTAAACGCCTCAAATAATTTTAAAAATGAGATATCCAGATAATTGAAACGAATTCCGAACACAAGTTGACAAATTATATTGGTAGTTGCAATGGAAAGAAGTCGGTTCGGAAAGTCATTTGATTTCGCATACAGCTCATGCATTGCTTCTATTAAATATCGAGATTCTTCGGCAATCTAAAAATTATTGCACTAAGACAAAGAAATTCAAGACTATTCTTGCTCATTGCTCCAAGTTAAATGTTAGAATTCTAATGATTCTTAAGAAGTTGCTCAATGCTTAATACGTATTTTGAATGTTTGAATGGTTTGTATCAGTGTTCTATAAATATACAAACTGTCAATATCAAGATTTCAGAAACTAAATGCAAATAGAATTTTTATATTTGTTAATTAAGTGTGCTAAATTGACTCCAAATTCAATAAATATATTTACACTAAAGTTGCATTTGTACATGCCAATACCACGGTAGTTATATCATAGGCACAACTGCATATTTGCTGTACCGCAGATAGATTAGTAGACCTAGAAAAATTGTTTGGATTTTTTGCTAAAATATTGCAAGATTTTTTGATATGGCTTATTTTGCAGCATTTTGTAAAAATTTTAATAAATACTCAGCCCTAAGTTAACAAAGTACATTTATACTGTTTAATAAAAAATTGTTTTTATTAAAACTAATTGATATCTTGTTGTTACTCAATTTGTTAGAAAACACTAAATTTTAGAATTTCCAATGGTGAAAAATAATAATAGCTTTACAAAAAACTAAATTTTCTTAAGAATTACATGTACAAAATCATTTATCACAATGGAAATGCAAAATTATGTGTTATTTTGCTGCGATGTAATTGTANTAATTGATATCTTGTTGTTACTCAATTTGTTAGAAAAAACTATAAATTTTAGAATTTCCGATGGTGAAAAATAATAATAGCTTTACAAAAAACTGAATTTTCTTAAAAATTACATGTACAAAATTATTTATCACAATGGAAATGCAAAATTATGTGTTGTTTTGCTGTGATGTAATTGCATTTCTATGTCGGTTGAATTATTACAATTGTTCATTTTACATTTTCTACAATGTGGTTAACGAGAATGGAATGTGTTCCGCTTTATACAATGAATTCCTAATTTGGGATTGAAGCATTTCATATTTATTAAAATATAGAATCATAGATGCACTTAATTTACTAGACTTACTATCTTACTATTTATAGTGTTTGAAGAGAGGTATTTTTACACAAAGAGTCAGCAATTACCGATATATATATATATATATATATATATATATAATAGTAATGAGGCCGGGTTATAACAGGACAGGGTTAATGAGGATATTTTTGAAATAGGACAAATCACGTCAAACCATATTCCTTAATCTACTGCATGGGTTAATAACTCCAACAGTTACATTAGTTAATTTAAATTTAACATTTAGGTACAAAATTTTTGTTTAAAGTAAAATCTAATAGATCGTTTTATATGATATAACTTACATTTACGGAATTTAATCTGGTGATTAGTACATTTTCTTTATTATAATTGTACATATTGATCAATTGGTCTGTTTGAAAACAACTTATTTATTCTCAAAATTATTTGACATTGATCGTTTAAATCAGGGTGGTCGTTATGCAGGTTGGTTATAAAATCATGTAAGTATTGAATTGTTTCACATTTGTTAATTTTCTAGTATTTTAAGAGATGCAATAGAACAAAAGAAGCAAAATACCGTAGGGTTTTGTAATTCATATGACTTACTGATTGCTTTTGCCTATAATCTTCATTGTAATTCAAAGTAACGTGCGTTTTATTGAATTACATTCATAAGGTACTGTGACATCAGGCAAACTTGCCAGATTTAAGTATCTGCGATACCTCCCTCTGTGGATATTTGAAATTCCGTGCTTATTGAAGTAATTCATCGACTATCCAACAATTGAAACAAATGATTATATTGATGAAGTCAATGATTTACAACAAGAAATGCTGCAAAAATAGGCCGAGTCCATCTTTGGACTGTCGTATGGAAGCTTTGAGTGTCAACAATGAGCACATTGAGGATTGCATTTACTCATTTCACTTGCATTCCTCCTAGTTTCAATTTATAGCTCAAGTCAAAAAAACAAACGTTAGCAAATGAAAGATAAATTGAGGCTTATAAAATATATTTGAAAATATAACTGTCTCTGCTTGTAATCTGGTTACAAAGTTATTTGACAAATTTGCCATGCAGATAAACGTTTTGAAACTGAATCCATTAAATGGACTCCAACTTCTTGAGAAATTTGATGTTGCTATTCAAGGATGTAACTCTTTAATTGGGCATTGCAAAACTTGAATATACTAATTAGTAAAAAATCAAATTGAGGAATGAAAGGTTGCTCCATCTTGTTCTAAAATCCATGCTTGGGATATAAGGAGGTTGCATATGGTACAAATTCCTCGAGTATTTGGCAATATTTTGAAATATTTATTGTACCAGTGCTATCTAGTAGCTTTAGATAAAATAAATATTGAAAAATGGCCACTTTTTTTTACTTGAGCTATATTTTGTTGTTAATCAAGTATTCTTCATGAGTTCTCAAAAAACCAAGGAAGGAATCCTTATGTATGAACTTAGTAGTGATAGAATTAAATGGTAAATTATATGTAAATCATATAAGCTTACGCAATAAAGTTATAAGTATACACTGCAAAAGCATCAGTATACGATATGAACTGCAAAACAAAATGGTATTCCACATCTTTTGGTGCATTGCATTCTTGAAAATATAAAACTAAAAATGCGAGACAATTTAAGGCATGCGTGACTTTATTTCATACCAGGGCACCCGTTGATTAAACACACTGCATTTTCCACAACTGCTTTACTTACTCACATTTTTACTTAGAGTTAAGATGAATAATGCAATTATACCCCATTAATATGTTGCATATACTGTATATTATTATATACTATAACAAATAGTGCGCAAAATATGTTTCAAAAAGTCATACTTTATAGAAATTCTAGTAAACACCTACAATGAATATTGAAAATAATTTATTTATGACTATTTGTTGATCTTGAAGGCAAATATTTACACAGTAAGATGAATTTTCCTTATCATTTCAAAACCTTGTTTAGTTTTTAAATGTTAGACTAATTTCAGTTCTGCCAGACATATCTACCAATTGTCATCATATATAATTGCGAAATCATCTCTTAATATTGAATTTCAATACCATTATCAAATGCTTGGTTAGCATTAAGTGCTTACCAATTATTGGAGTTTACTTCAGTTTTATTAACAATAATCACTTTCTTAAAACCAAAATATGATTTTTATGTCAGAATTGCGAAAATGTATATCTAAGCATCAAAAGTTTTCAAAAAGATCAAAGATTTACCAAAATGTTGACAGCAATTAGTAAACCTCTTGGCGGAAAATCCTATGGTAGGCTTCGACAGACATCTTACTTTGGTTTAATGTAAGTCTGGTTTTCAGACCACGGATCACATAGCTTCAATTTGTTTGGAGTAATTTTCCTTAAACAAGTTTTAAGAAAAATTTCATGTTTTCTTAATATTTTGATTACTGTGAAAAATTTCTAAGCAATGAAAACATTCAGCCATGTAATTTTTCAAATTCATATATATTTTATGTGTATTTAATTAAAATCGAGGGCATCTAAAATTATTACTGTTATGCTACCTCATTTCGGTTGAATAAAGAGATTTCTTCAAGTTTTTAATGTAGATCTGTACAAAGTCATTACAACTTACCATGCCTTCCAATTTGTTCTTCCCCATTCCAAGACTTCGAAGAGATGCCACCACTATTTTTCTATGAATACGCCAAATATTTCCACTAGCATGTATAATTCCTTCATTTTGCTATAAAGGACTGTTTTGGAATTTCTATTCCATGGTTGGATTTGTCACCATTTTGAATGAAGCACTCTTTTTGCAAGATCAAGGCTTGTGATTATGAAATGGTACTTTCTAGGGACTACTCTTGAATATGTAACTGCATCACTACCTAGAACATAATTTAATTTCAATTTTATACTACTCAGATAAAAAATTAACATAAACACTAATCTTGGCATGAAATTTTTAGCAAAACTTGAGCTTTTCAGCTTTTCATAAAAAGTTTTTTCTTAGTAATTATCAAATTTGTTCCTTCTATTTATTGAGGCAAATTCAAACATTTTTTATATTTTCATTTTCATATTTCAAGTTATGAGCAATTTATGTTAGATATTTTCAACTATGTTGCGAATTAATTTTATTTCGTACTGCTAAAAAATATTAGCTAATAATGTAATGAAATACTTGAACTATTTTTAAGAAATAATGTTTTACATAATGCTTTTTTAGTTTTCTCAACACTTTTAATTCCTAAGTTCTTCTAGAACTTCAACTGTAATCTCCAAGCTTAAAGTGTAGTTTTAAAGTATGGGAATATATTTGTTGGTTTTACATGTTTAAAAAAAATGTTATAATTTAAATATTTGCATGAGGAATATTTTACTTTGTATCTGCTCATTGGCAGTGCATTGGTTTGGCAAGCTAGTAAGTCAATACAAACTTTAAATATGTATAAATTATTCTAAAAAAGCAATTAAACCAATCGAAGCATCTAACACTTAGCCCAAAACCAAGCCAACACCAAGCCAAACAAATAAGCACTGTTTAGCATTAAGAAATTTTCATTTAGTCTATATTACTAAGTTCTAAGCATTGGTTGGATATTGCTTTATCACAGTAGATACATTGCATCATAAAGAAAGTTTGCCGATAATCGGCCTAATTTTGATTGGAGGGGTTCATCCAATTTAGAATTAACGAAAAAATTTAGGCGTACAGTTAAATATAGCAGTGTATTGGGTCTCCATTCAAGCCAAGGCAATAACTTGTTACATTTTAGTGGTAATCAAGTCAAACCAAGTCGACCCTTTTATCTACTTGTAATCTAATCTATCAAACCAAGCCAAATAAGTGCCACTAAATTTAGTTCTCAACCATGCTAACAATAAACCAAGCCATACCAAAGCGATACTTATATGACAAATGATTCTTTAAACATTTGCCCCGAACTAGTTAGAATAAATAATTTTAGTATTTATCTGCCAATGACCAGAGGATTACTGTGAATGCATATCTTACACAAAAACCATTCTTAATGTGAGGCAAGAAATATACATATAAAATGCCAATACTATGTTTTTGTTATTAATATAATTAAAACTTAAATTTAAGGTCAATACATGCTAAAAAAACTTCTAAGACACTATTTTACCAAAGATGCTGATGAATCAGAGTCACTTCATTATCATGTTTAACAATTAAAATAAGCATGACAATTTAAGGAAAAAATCAAACTCGAACTGACCTTTGGCAAAATTATTCTATTGATTTAATATTTGATTTTTTGAGAAAAACCATGGCGAGTTTTGAAAATTAATGTAAATTTTGAATTAAAACATGTATAATAATAAATATAGCCGTACCCAGTTTTCTTTGTTCTTTTAACAACTGCATATCAGCGTTCTTCAATTCATTATATGCGAGGTTGCCAATCAATGGAATCCAAAAACCAGGTGCACGAGGAAGTTTCTTTTTAATCTGACTTAAATGAATCCAATACAGAAGAAAAAAGAAAGGTATTATGAATAAGTACAAATAAAACAAAGGTTCCATTTCTCAAAATGACTTCAAAGATTAAGTTTTTCGCTTAAATAAATGATTTGATTGAAACTGAAGTGTAAGTTTACAATTGTTTGTGTATCGTATAAAAGTAGGAAAATCTCTAAATATATATTCAAGGGAAAAACAAATCATTTTTAACTCAACTTGAAATATATTATTGTGAGATCAATTCATTCTGTAGCATCCATTTCTAAGTTAATTGACGATGTAGAAAGTTCTCTTATCAGGACATGATCACTTTATTCCTCGGTGGAGCAATCTAACCAAATTAAAAATCGAGAAAAGTTATAAATTGTAGTTTGCTTCTGCAAATTAGTGAAATAATGTGGTGAAACCAATTGTGTACTCCAAATATGAACCCAAGAAGAAAGATCATTGTAGCTCTTCTGATAGTTGATGACCTCTATAGCCGACACTGAAACAAGAAAAACCTAGTCTCTAAGTTCAGCTCATTGAAAACGGAAGGCCACACTGGCTTATTATCGTACATACAATTATATCTTTACTCCCATAAGCCTTACATCATCCTTTAAGGTAAGGAACGTAATTGTCTTCCATCAGGTAACGAAATACCACTGCTATGCCCAAAGCAAGGCCCTATATTTGGCGATATAATATCATAAATGGCATATAAATATGAAAATAGTTATAAAAGCCAAAAAATAAAGGCCAACTTTAAAAATCACGCAATATCGAAAATGCTTAATAATGCAGTTGCCTAGGGAAATATGTAAGTAAAAATAATACGACTAAACGTTGTGAAGTAAAAACTTAAATTAAACCTTCTGACAATATCAAAAATAACACTAACAAGATTTGTAAATATTTACAGTAAACAAAATGTGCTACAGACGATCGCGTATCAATGGACAAATTCAAATATTTGAAAGCATGCAGTAATTCAAAATAAATCAAATGGACTAAAACGCAACATAATATCAACAAAAGTCCCTCAAAATGCCTCAAAATGAACACTGATGAATAGGAATCGGAAAAAAGGTATATTTTTGACCGAAGCTAGAAATATCCATGTATCGTGTGAAACGCAAAAATAACTGGTTTTTAGGAACAACTATATTTAACTATTTTACTATTTCGGCACTTTTTGGGAGTCTTAAAGGTTGGCAACATGCATACAAATTATATGCAGGGAAGATGTAAGTTATCATCCAAATTATTAAAAAGATATTTTACAGGCGCAACATAGTTTGCAAAATATATGCAGTAACTGAACCAGTTACTTCATCATCACTTACATAATTTATGGTTGAAAAGGAGCCATTTCATTCATTGAGAAAAACCATTGTCTAAATATTGTCTCTATCACCGAAAGACATATGTAGATGTTGTAGATACTGGAAAAATAGAAATAATGACGAAGGTTTCTAATAGAGACCATTGTGCGTTTTTTGGGTGAGAGGCATGTGATAAGCAAAATGAACCTCTTTCACGGCCGTGCTAGTTGGACATTTTGAGAGCATTGAGAAGCTGTTTCTTATGCATGCTTACTACTTAAGCAATTTTGAAGACAGACGGAGATATATATTTACATACATACATACATACATACATAATACATACATACATGTACATACTTACATAGATACAAAAGCCTTGCAAAATCGAAATGATTTTTTCTTTAAATATGGTCATTCAATAAATCCAAAAGCCTTTGAAATCCAAATGGCAGTGAATTGTAATTTAAGAAATTTTGCATCAAAATATTTACTTTTAATAAATATTTTTTAAAATATAAATTCAATTGATCAAATTTGTTCTTAAATGTTTTTTATGTAGGTGTATTGATATTAGAAGTAGTTCCAAATTTTGCCATTAGAACGCATTGAATTGGCAAGACTTTTTCCTGATAGGCAGAGACTTTGTCTCTACCCATAGCATCACGAAGGCTGCAAAGAAAAATTTTAAATAACACCAAGTTCTTCAATTCAGCAAATATAAATCATTTAGCCAATTGCTGGAATTCCGACTAAGCTTAGCCAGAGCGCCATCAAGAAGATAGAGAATCTGTTCCTGCAATTGACTTAAAGGGCCAAAATCTGCAGACTACATGCAGACTAAAAATCAAAATGCTAAAGAAAAAGTTTCTTAGAGAATGTTCAACTTCTCGTTTCAGTGTTGTAAACCTCATTAGAAGCTAAGTTTTTCTTAAAAATCAATGTAATCTCCAATGTTATTTTGTATAGTAGAGATTAAAAGATCTTGTACAAAAACAGTAAAAAAATTGTTGAATAAAAAAATACATTCATAACAATTGAGGAAGACCTATCTGCTTTATAATGTAGAAATGAAAAGTAGTACTAATTGTGACCTAAATAAAAAAAACTGTTTTAAATTACAAGTACTGAACCCATGCAAAAAATAGACAATGAAAAATTTTGTCACCCCTTTATCCAGTGCACTTGATCTTGATCGCACTGAAAATGTGATCAATTCTGAGACGCACAAAGCCATTAAGAATAGACCAGAATACCATGTACAGAATAAATCTACCATTCTGCATCAATGGATGAACAAAAGAGAACTTTTTGCTTAATGAATTAAAACTTCGATGGTCGTCGTGGTCTAGCGATTCCATAATATTAGAATGCCATGCCAGCTATCATTGAAGAAAGATAGCTCGAATTTGCATGCTGGTTTCAGGAATAGAGGAAAAAAACTTCTAGTAGTTCCGCAGTTTTAAAATGGTGCAAGCAAAAAGATATCAAGCTGAATACGATGAATTGAGGAAATATCATGACAAAATTTAGTGCTGAGCGCTTGACAGAAACTTGTGTAGTTCTTGAGCAGACCATTCCCACTCGATATATTTACTTGGGAATAAAAAGACATCTGATAAAAATTCTTTATGTCTACATCATATTCTGGAAATAATGCTAGATATGGACCATTGTTCTAGAAAAAATTTACGTTAAGGGTGATTTTTGGCCCTCCTCTTAAGGCAACTAGATAAGACTTGCAACTACCTCAGTTACTTTATTCCTAGCCTCAACATAAAATCCAAGTAACCAGATAGTAGTGTAGAACTCAGGATTTTGTGGTACTTTTCAGAGGAAATAAATTTTCTGAGCAATTTTGAAAGTTTCAAAAGATATTTAAAGAGATGAAACGCTGAAACCAGCTTAGATGGACGGGACCAAAAATAATTCACAGCTTATATTGTTTTCATAACCAAAAGCAGTAGGTTGTTTTGGAAACTGAGTGCATTTGATAGCTTTCTTGAAACGCATTCAGAAGACTAGAATAAAAAAGAAATTTTCAAAACCGATCATAAAGTTATATGCTCACTAGCAACTGCTAACGAATTTGTATTTGATTTAGCAAGTGAAAAAAACTAGCAGTTTATTTTACACATTGTAGAATAGAACCCAAACAATTTAAGAAACGATTATTCATTTTTTTGTAACTGTCTTATTGATAAATCATCTGCCAACATTCACAGCATTCCGCAACCTCACAAAGTGTAAGAAATTTGATCAAGAGTTTCTAATGAAATAGAACCTTTTGAGAATGTCAGGCATGCAAAAATGAAAATTTAAAAATTTGACTATACATATGAGCCACCATAATATATATATATATATATATATATGAACATGAAAGATTCTTAAGAGTAAATATGTCTTAATTATGACTGTAAAATCTTTATTATCGACACGTTTCGACCTTCTAATTTGTCATTTTTAAGATAATTAACAATTAACTGCTGTTTTTCCATTTTTTTTCAAAATATATTTAGCTTGTTAATGTCTTTTTGATTGTTCATTAAAGGTCTTTCAAGAAATTTAATTGCAATATTTTCCGCTATTTTAATTTCTTGATGTTTTTGATTGTTTTAAAATTATTTCTTTTTGGTGGGTGCGCATGCAAAAATATTTCTGAAATAAGATGACATTGCATATGTTCTTCTATTCCCGTGCTTGCATGTCGTCTGGTCTCGCCGATGTATGAATAATTGCATTTATCACAGTTGTAGATATAGACGAGTCCAGATGACAAATCAATGGGTACTTTATCTTTGTTTGTGAAAATATCTTGTGTCTTAATCGATTTTAATATTAGCCAAATTTTTGATATTAATAGATCTTTGTTTAACATTTTTAGTTGTTTCTTTAATGTTATGGCATTCTTCTTGATATAAGGTAATGTTCAAAATATCTTTGTTTTTACTTTTTCACTTTGTTGCTTATTGTTATCGTATTTGAATTTAGCATTAATCATTTTGTTAAATAATTCTTTCGCATTGTAAGTGTAAAGAACGTAATTAAAATAATAAAATAATGTATTGTGTTAACCTAATGTTACAAATGTCTATTTATGCAACTCTACAACTGGTGTAGGAGACCAGATTATCAAGCAGCGGGTCCTCGATAGCACACAGGCCACTACCTTATACCAAGGCGATACAAACACTTAGAATCGCCTTGCCTTATACCTACTAATGCCGTTTACCATCTGTATGACAAACTAAGAGGTAGCTAACCCTGAACGTAGTGAGAAATTTGCAGATATAATTTGTAGACTGTTTGCAAATATACTATTGATTTTTATAGTCATAACGATACCGAACCGACCCCCCCAAATTTTCATACCACCGGGCCCTATAATTTCGGTTTTATAACTATAGAATTGCATAATAAAATCTTTTCAAGTTTTTGTGTAGATCTGTACAAAAATCATTACAACTTACCATGCCTTCCAATTTGTTCTTGACCATTCCAAAATTTCGATGCTACCACGGTTTTTCTATGAATACGCCAAATATTTCCACTAGCATTTATAATTCCTTCATTTTGCTATAAAGGACTGTTTTGGAATTTCTATTCCATGGTTGGATTTGTCACCATTTTGAATGAAGCACTCTTTTTGCAAGATCAAGGCTTGTGATTATGAAATGGTACTTTCTAGGGACTACTCTTGAATATGTAACTGCATCACTACCTAGAACATAATTTAATTTCAATTTTATACTACTCAGATAAAAAATTAACATATAAACACTAATCTTGGCATGAAATTTTTAGCAAAACTTGAGCTTTTCAGCTTTTCATAAAAGTGTTTTC
>CABFPE010000001.1:2899144-2916266 GCA_900660155.1 Hofstenia miamia
TTTTAGTTTAGCAACGCAAATAGCAAGCATTGTCGGATAACCAATGGTCCATTAATGGGATCAGTGGCCAATAATGGCCATTCATTTGCCAACCATTATCAACTTAACAAAAATTATTAAAATTTTTAAAATTCCATAATTTTACAAAGAAATGATTATATTGTTGTATGTAATATGTGCATTGCATCAAAGTTTAATTTCAATTTTGAAAAAGTATTATTGATCAGTTTCTTTTAGACCATTGATTGTCCGACAATTGCCCATTAATGGCATTATTGGTGTGATCTGCTATCTAGCGAACAAATACTACTTATAGGGATTTCCAACTTTGCATGATCAAATTAAATTTCACACTTTAAGAAATCATTTTTGAAAATTTTGTTACTTTTAAATGTAAACATCTAGTTGTTGCATAGTTAATTTCATCATATAATTAGGAAATTTCCTGCGTTCTACCAAAACAAAATTTAACTGTCAGTAATTTTAATAAGAATGAAATTATTTGCTAGCATTTACAAAGTTTGTGAAATTTCATAAAAAATTCTACATATCAACCTTGCAAAGTATTTATAAATTAGAATTGCATGTCTTAGCTAAATTTTTGTAAGTGTTTTTAAGTTTGCGATGTTATTAAATGAAAAATTGTAGAAAGCAGATGTTCATGGAATGCATCATTCACTTTGTTAATTAAAAAAGTATGATTTTTGTTTCAGCCAAAAACATGCTTGGAGCGATATAAGATATCCGGTCATTATTTGCTTCAGTAACAATAATCCTCGCTGTGTTAGTAAAAACCAAATCTAAAATACGCCCTTATCGGTGCGATCGAAAAGTAATAATTTGACAATTAGTTATGTGTAGGGCCGTTAAATTCATTTGCCTAATTTGATAAACAGGAATGCAGATGGACACTAATTTTTACCAATGTTTTCAGTAATTTATTTCGTGCATTTAGGTGCCAAAATAATTGCTAAAATTGTTATACTTAATAGGCGTAATGACGTCAAAGTTCAATGGTCTCTTGTTATTTAGCTGCGCAGGTAATTAGAGGCCGTTTGATACTAAACCTAAATTTCAGGGATTTCTTTAGTAAAACAATCCATTTTATTGGAAATACAAATGCCTATAAGGAAGTGCTTCTTCTAAATTGTTTGGCTTAATCAAGGTCAAAAACAAATTTTAATTTTAATCAAAAATTTAATTATATTTGCGAACAGATAAAATTCATTACCACTTAAATGATGTTCAATTTGCATCATCGTGTTGCCAGTAAATTTGCCTCCTGGACTTCTTATTTTTTTTGTTAATGATTTCTTTGCAATTCAGTGCTCAACAACTGATAATTATTATCAAAAGTGTTCTAGAAAAAAAAACAAATGAAAATTGTGGTCTCGCATTACCTACGCACATTATTGTTTGGTCGTCCAAATTAAGAGTCATTCAGAGTTAGAAATTGTCCCCTTTTCCAGGACCGAATATATTAGGACCGGTTGGCTTACTATTTAAAATGTAAGAAAATCAATTTAAGCAAACCATCTATATAGTGATTATTTAGGGCAATTATTTCTTAGCGTAAAAATTTAACAGTTTAACGACAAAAATTATCAAAAAAACAAAAAAAATTATCAATCAATAAAATTAAAATAATTTACATTGATTACGTACTTCTTAAACGTGTAATCAAGTGCTGCTTACAAATAACAAAGTATGCTTAGGATTTTATACAGAAAAAATGTCTTTGTTAAAGGTTTGCGGAAATGTTAAAATTGTTTAAAAGAATGGCATTAGAACATTGCATGAATTCAAATTTTGCTAAGCATTTTTGAAAAAATAAAGAAATTTACTAATCAAATAATAAAATTTTGGCCTAAAAAATATTTGAAAAATTGTTTGATATTAAAAACATATCCAGAGTGCTAGAAATATGGCCTGGCAACGCCAATTCTTAAAAGCAACAGCCTTAGCACTCTACGTACTGACATATTTTACAACAGAAAGTACTAGACAAGTCGTTTTCGACTCATTTTATTAATACACAAAGGCTAGTTTTATGTGGAGATATTGTATAATGAAAATATATTATTCGAAATTATTTTAAAAAAGCTTCGTAGAAATATACAGTTCTGGAAAAAAGAATTCGGCCACCCCTGATGTGTCACTAATATTTCTAAGAAATGGACGTCAAGAATGTCATAGGTATTTTTTAATTTGATTTGGTTTTACAGAAAGAGGAATTCATTAATGTTGAGATATAGTTATGACTGCTTACATTAAATCTCAAGAAGAAATCCTACAATGCTTGTGGTTAGCAAATATTTTCTTGGACAAATGTATTCGGCTACTTTAGACCAAATCAGAGAATCTGTAAATAATTTCATTGGTTGAGCTTTTTTCAGTATATTTATTTTGAAAATTTCGAATAACAGTCTTTCTTGCCCATATATGATGTATGGTTACGTACCTCTTGCAATTCTCGAGTTGATTATCTCCAAAAATTTGGAAGGGATGAGTCAACGTAATATGGCCCGACTTGTAGAATGACCTCGAAGTACTGTCGGGGGTATCATCAGACGTTTCACTTTTGAAAACATCATTGTCCCAAGCCAAATTCGGGAAGACCAAAGAAGACCTCCAGAACCTCCCAATCAGCTCTTGTGTGCCCCTCAAAACGAAATCCCAGGAAAACTTCAGAGAACCTTCTCAAAGAATGGGCTGATGATCACCTCGTTTCGGCAACAACTGTGCGAAACACCTTGAAGAAGTACTCAATTGGGACTTTCGTGGCACCCAGAAAGCCATTCTTAAACTCAAAGCAAAAATTACGCTGGTTGAAGTGATCCAAGTTGATGAGAGACAATTCATCTGAACATTGGTCTAATATTATGTTTTCAGATTAGTCAAGATTTGAGCTATACTCATCAAAAGGAATCTTGATAAAGAGACCAACTGTGCAGAAATTCAGTTTCTTGCCTCAATTTGCTCGGGGACCATGGAATATGGTGGGAAGTTTGTGATAGTATGGGGTGCAATACGGAAGTGTGACCTTCGCAATATTGTTCACATCACTGGTACTCTCCGAAGCTCTCAATATGCTTGAATTCTAGAAAGGAACCCTTGCCACTCCCTACAATTGATCAATATATCAGCAGGATGGTGCTCTATGTCATGGCTCAAAAGAAATGAAAAACGTCCACAATAATGGGGTTGCTATTCTTGCTGACTGGCCTGGCCAATCTCCAGACCTTAAAATTATCGAAAATATGTGGAAGGAGGTCAAATATCGAATTGGACAGCATTCTCTTAACACTGAAGACGAGCTGTGGAGCACAATAAAGAAAGAATTCTATACNCTGTAAATAATTTCATTGGTTGAGCTTTTTTCAGTATATTTATTTTGAAAATTTCGAATAACAGTCTTTCTTGCCCATATATGATGTATGGTTACGTACCTCTTGCAATTCTCGAGTTGATTATCTCCAAAAATTTGGAAGGGATGAGTCAACGTAATATGGCCCGACTTGTAGAATGACCTCGAAGTACTGTCGGGGGTATCATCAGACGTTTCACTTTTGAAAACATCATNATATACAGTTCTGGAAAAAAGAATTCGGCCACCCCTGATGTGTCACTAATATTTCTAAGAAATGGACGTCAAGAATGTCATAGGTATTTTTTAATTTGATTTGGTTTTACAGAAAGAGGAATTCATTAATGTTGAGATATAGTTATGACTGCTTACATTAAATCTCAAGAAGAAATCCTACAATGCTTGTGGTTAGCAAATATTTTCTTGGACAAATGTATTCGGCTACTTTAGACCAAATCAGAGAATCTGTAAATAATTTCATTGGTTGAGCTTTTTTCAGTATATTTATTTTGAAAATTTCGAATAACAGTCTTTCTTGCCCATATATGATGTATGGTTACGTACCTCTTGCAATTCTCGAGTTGATTATCTCCAAAAATTTGGAAGGGATGAGTCAACGTAATATGGCCCGACTTGTAGAATGACCTCGAAGTACTGTCGGGGGTATCATCAGACGTTTCACTTTTGAAAACATCATTGTCCCAAGCCAAATTCGGGAAGACCAAAGAAGACCTCCAGAACCTCCCAATCAGCTCTTGTGTGCCCCTCAAAACGAAATCCCAGGAAAACTTCAGAGAACCTTCTCAAAGAATGGGCTGATGATCACCTCGTTTCGGCAACAACTGTGCGAAACACCTTGAAGAAGTACTCAATTGGGACTTTCGTGGCACCCAGAAAGCCATTCTTAAACTCAAAGCAAAAATTACGCTGGTTGAAGTGATCCAAGTTGATGAGAGACAATTCATCTGAACATTGGTCTAATATTATGTTTTCAGATTAGTCAAGATTTGAGCTATACTCATCAAAAGGAATCTTGATAAAGAGACCAACTGTGCAGAAATTCAGTTTCTTGCCTCAATTTGCTCGGGGACCATGGAATATGGTGGGAAGTTTGTGATAGTATGGGGTGCAATACGGAAGTGTGACCTTCGCAATATTGTTCACATCACTGGTACTCTCCGAAGCTCTCAATATGCTTGAATTCTAGAAAGGAACCCTTGCCACTCCCTACAATTGATCAATATATCAGCAGGATGGTGCTCTATGTCATGGCTCAAAAGAAATGAAAAACGTCCACAATAATGGGGTTGCTATTCTTGCTGACTGGCCTGGCCAATCTCCAGACCTTAAAATTATCGAAAATATGTGGAAGGAGGTCAAATATCGAATTGGACAGCATTCTCTTAACACTGAAGACGAGCTGTGGAGCACAATAAAGAAAGAATTCTATACAATTCCCAACAGTTTTCTTAAAAGACTTTTTGCTTCAATCCCTGATTGCCTTGAAGTGATTATTCGCTCAAAAAGACATCCTACAAATATTAGAAGTGAAAATTTTGTTGCTAAGTGCTTATATTGCATCAATTATTAATTTATGAACCTTATTTTGAATTTACTTTTTTTCGGATTTGCTCATTTGTGAAAATTTTTTCAGGTGCTCGAATACATTTTTCCAACGCAAGTTTTCTAATTTTGATTAAATATTAATAGCCAATTGTTATTACACATTTTTATGGTATCAGACAAACAGATTTTTCTTTCTCAATCAAAGTAACACTTAGTTATAATTTTAGGGACAATTTATCCAATGAAAGTTCATTATATATTCAAAATAGCTAGGTGGTTGAATACATATTTCCAGTACTGCATATTAATGATTATTTCATAATATAATATTATAATTTACTTGAAATATAATGATGTTTAAACATAATTTATAGGAGCATACAAATGCATAAAGCCTATTTTATACTATCCCGTTCTATTTTTGGCGTAAATCGTTCTTCAAATGCATTTCTACCTCTATTTCCATGAAATATAAGAACATTAATTATTTTGATCAAGAATGAGTCACTTGAAATCAGACGTGAATTTTTTTAATGATAGAATTCAAGAAAATTAAACATCCCAAAATGCTAAAATCTTGATAAAGTCACAAAAGTTTTTCTTGTAATTTTGGAGAAGGTGCATGTTAGTGAAGTCCGCCCATATTATTGAATTTGAATACAAAAATTTGTTGCACCTTATTAGGTACAAAAAAATTGGTTTGTAATTTTTGGCACCACTTTAAGGAACTATTCTTGTATTAAAGAGAGCTCCGCCCCCCTCAACCACCCCTCTGTATCTGCCTCCGGTGCACTGCAAGTGAAAGATTAACAAGTGCAAATGTAGCATAATCATTCTAAAACTACAAATTTTAACAGTTAAATAGAGAAATAAAGAAAAGAAAAGAAATTTGATGTTTAGAATGAATGCTATTAATGGCTTTTCATGCATTGAGTGAGTGGACAAACATTTGCAAAAAACATATAGTGCAAGAAGCCAAATATAATATGCTTCTCGTTAATTTGAGGTCAATACACTGTGTGTGGGAAGAAAATTACCACAGAAGACAGGTGTTTTGTTTGACTGTTAGAATAGTGCAAATATGTTGTTAAAAGTCTGTATAAATAGCTACCTCAGAGTGTGAAAAGTTGATGGATTATATTCTTTGGAATATTACTTATCTTCTATTATTTTTTTGATTATTTATACGAATGCGCAGCTAGGCGATTCATGCTTGTAACGATTAAAAGGCTGTTGTGAGGGATAGAAATGGTTGTTGCCTAAATCAATACAAAGCATTTAAGTTACGGATAGGTGTAAGGGTTTTTTACTTATTGCCTAGCTGGCTATCGATTGCTTTTGTTGTTGCTTATAGTAACAAACTCTGTCACAGTTGGGTGGATGGCTTCTTGGTGATCAGATACCACTTCAGTCAGTGAGCACATTGTTAACTGGAGTCTCTCTCATACAGTTACCTAAATTATGGCTGTTACATGTTACTCTAATATCACGTGGATGCTAAATATAGTTTAGTGTGGACAATTAGAAAATGTGTACATGAGACAATGAAAGTTAAACTAGATAGACATTACCTGCTCGAAAGAAACTGTATTTTGGTATCTCTAAATAGTACAGAATTAATACACAACTTTGCCTGGGTGATGATTCTACATGGCGACCGTGACAGGACGCCAAAAGTCCTATTAACATCTGGAATTACTACAATTGCTACATTACCAAGAAAGTTACCACTCTACTCTTACTAATTCTTTAATGTTCTCTAACTCATAGTGGTGTTAACTCAATGGAATCTGTAAACCTTAAGCATACTGGAATGTTAATACTTATATCTCTCTCGCTCTGTGTGTGTGGTTTTCTACTTTACTACCTGATTAGCTGTGGTACGAACAGAGAGGATTTAAATCACTCTCTAACTTACAAAAAAAATTTTTTTCTATTGATCACTGGAATGAAAATCAAAAAGGAACTAGGCAACCCACGATATTACTAAACCCTCGCAACAGAAAAAAGATCATTACAATCAAATTACTCATGACCAAATAAAAAAAACAAAAAAAACCAAACTACCCCAACAATGTCAGCAAGAACGCAATCGCTTGAGAGCTTATCCCCTATAGACGTTGAAATGCAAACTGTACCCCTACAAGACGAACTAGATTCAATCAAAATCCTCCAAACACTGAGAAGAAACGCCAAAAATGAAGCAGCACTGAAGAATCAGATCTCAACACTAGAAAAAAATTTGAAAGAATTGAAAAGAGAAGACATTATAAGCGGACTAAAGCAAGATATGAGTCAATGACTAGAGGAACAAAGGAACATTTTTCAATCACAAATCGAATTACTTACACAAAAATTGGTCAAAATGAACCAAGAAGTAATAGATAAAAATGAAAAATGGGAAACGATGTGCACTGAACTAGAAGTAGAAAATAAAAACCTATGACAAGAAAATAAGACAACAATTAGAACTCAAACAACTGAAGGATCAATTGCGACTAATAAAACTATCAAAAGAGGACGAACAAATGTTGAAACTGATTTGAATGGAAGACATACTAATCTCCAAAGAGCCAGAAGCAGAATTGGGAGCTCCAAGAAGGAGAACGCGAACAAACTATGAAAAACCAAGAAACTTGTCAACTGAAGAAGAGAAAGAAAAGGAAAAAATAATTCATGAACTAACTCAAGAAGTTAAAAAAGAGTGTCAACCTAAGGTCTAGAAAGCCTGAAAAAACCATCACACTACAAAACAATACTAATGGAAAAAGAGAATGAACCCACACCCTGCAATGCACAAACCCAAAAATTTACAGGGAAAATAGATAGTTATTCTCCAACATTCGAAGAATGGCTAGAGCTCTTTGAATTGACAATGAAAGAAAGGCGAATAGACCAAACCGCAGCAGCAGCAAGGCTACCACTGTACCTAGCAGGAGCCGCACACCAACACTATTTAATGCTCGATGCGGAAACAAAAAGAAATTACAAGCAACTGACAGGAAATTTCATAGAATATTATAGAAACGAGAGTTTTAAAAATCAATACAGATTGATACTCAATGGGATGAAAATGAGAAAATTCGATGATATCAGAAATTACATGTCGCAAGTGGAGTGACTGTTAACATTAAGCTCCAGGGGAGGATACTACTCCAAATACGATCTATTCTCACATATCACCAAGGGATTACCAGAAAATATAAGACAGCAATTTGAAATAAAATGCGATGTAGATGATAAATTGGAATAGATGATAAGAAAAGCTGTTGATATTCAAGTAATGTTGGAAAATAACTCAAGAATCTATGAGAAAGCAACTTAAAATCGGCAGAACACAATGAACTGGAAAACAAAAGAACAAACACAGGCAAGATCATCGCGAACCAGTTCCAGCAAAAAAGATGATAAGATAATAAAAATAAAAATGAAAAATGAACAGACAAAGAAACTTAAGGAATGAGATGTCCCCTGCTACAATTGTGGCCAGAAAGGACACCGGAAAACTGAATGAAAAAAAGCAATAAACATTATAGAGGAAGGAGAAAGATATTTTGATGATGAAGACTTAATAAATTCAGATCACAAAATCACATCAGATATCAAAGAAACCGACATTAACAAAGAGTCGGAAAACTAGAAGGAGTGCTGACTCCAGACAACTGTGCACCAGTCATGATCTTGACCAATCTACACAATGTTAACATAATTAGTTGTGATAAACGCCATAATGATTAAAGCTACAATCAACACAGGTGCAGTGAAATCAATAATCACAGAGGAATGTGCAACAAAATTGGGATTCACAAAAGAGAAGAACTATTTAAATCACACAACAGGCTGATAAATGGATCAGGTGAATACATAGACACAAAAGGAACACTAGAAGCAGTGAGAATAAGAATACCAAACAAGACATTTGAACAATCACTAATCATAGTGGACACCCACAGAAACCTGTTACCCTACAAAATCGTATTGGGAGACGGTTTTCTATTGAAAAATAAGTGCGTGATAAACTACAGAAATAGAACAATAAGAGTTGAAGAGGAAGAAATCAAAATCAATGAAGAACAACAAGAGAAAGATATGCTATTCAAATTAATGGAAGACATCAAACTACAGCCTTACCATTGGAAGATGCATACAATTAAGTGTGAAAAAGAGATAATGGCAGAAGTAATGATATACAAACAAACAGGAATCAACATGAAAAGAATCTCAATGCCTTCAAGCATCTGTGCTATTAAAAGAAGTGAATGAAAAATTCTGATACTTAATGCTACAAATAAAAACGTCAATATAAACTGGAAGAAAGTGAAGATTTACAGAAAATACGCGAAATCTAGCATAAGAATGATCTGGAAGCCAATAGAAAATGATGGAGTTAGTAATCCACAATGCCAACTAAAGGGCGCGTGGATGAAAGCACAAGAACCCATCGGGGTTAGTAATCCACAAGGTCAACTAAAGGACGTGTGGATGAATGCTGAAGACAAAGAAAAAATACCGGATATAAAAGAAGAGGATTACGAACACCTAAAGCAGAGTGAGAGAGAATCACTTCAGAAATTACTAAGAAAACACAGTCAAATTTTTAACTTTGGAGAAATAAGCATCGGACAAGCAATTGCCAAAACACACAAAATAGTGACGACAACGGACAAACCAATAAACTTACCAGTAAGAAGAGTCCCAGAACAATTGAAAGATGAATACAACAGAATACTGAACGAACTAATCAATAATAAAATAATAAGACCAAGTGAAAGCCCATATGCAGCACTGAGATTGTTTGTTAAACAAGGGTAGAAATACAGACTGTGTATTGATTTCAGGAAATTAAATGAAGTAATGAAAAAAGACTCTTATCCATTACCAAGATTCAAAGACATGCTTTACAAGGCAAGCAAGCACAAATATTTTACAGTGATAGACTTGTGCAAAGCCTATTGGCAGGTACAAATGGAACCAAATGATATAGAAAAAACGGCATTCATAACATCATATGGACTCTATGAGTGGATATACATGGCGTTTGGACTATGTAACACACCAGCAACATTCCAATGCTACATCACAAAAGTTCTGAAGAACAAGCAAAACAAAATCAAAGAAGGAATAAATGTGTACATTGACAACATAATCATAACGAGTGAACAACACCTACAAAAACTAGATAGAACATTAAAAATACTGAAGGATGCTGGATTAAGAGTAAATTGCCCACAAGTGCAATATATCAAAAAAGAAAGTGCTATTACTGGGATGAATAATAAGTAAAGGACAAATTAGCATGAAAGACAATGCACAAGAAATGATAAGAAAAATCAAGAAACCAAATATGAAAACAGACTTGCAAAGGATAATGGGCTTCTTTAATTATTATGCCACATTTATACCAAAAATCGCAGGAAAAACAGCAAAAATGACAAACTTGATGAAAAAATCCGTACCATTCGTTTGGACCTGGGAACAGCAAGAAGAACTAGACAAAATAAAACATAAATTATCTAAACTACCTTCACTAAATATGCCAGACTATGAAAAAGAATTCATATTAGACTGTGATGCAAGTAAAGTGGCAATAGGAGCAGCAATCAGTCAAATAAAAGAAGGAAGAGAGGTACTGATACAATTCTTCAGCAGAAAACTGAAACCAAGTGAGGAGAATTACAGATCCACAAAACTGGAAATGCTGGCATGAATAGAAAGCATAAAGAAATTTCGACACTTTCTAATGGGGAAAAAATTTCGAGTGAGTACTGATAACAGTGGCCTCGTGTGGCTAAAGAAATTCTCAAGGGACAAGTCGTCAATAGTCTCATGATAGAATACCTCAATAAATTCAATTTTACAATCAAACATAGGAAAGAAAAACTCCACTCTAATGCTGACTTCTGGACTTCATTACCAGAATATGAAAGAGATCTCGAAAAGAAAGAAGGAAACAAAGCAGAATTTCAATTCATACCTCACAATGAATACAAGAACTTCCTGATATAAATGTCAACAAAAAAGAAAAGCAATCCTACTGATCATGATTAAAGAAGAAATCACCAAAGACGAGATAATACAAAGACAAAACCAGGACATAATACTAAAAGAAATAAAAGACAAACTAAAAAACCAAAAGAAGAAGCTATTGAAAATCGCAAATAGTTATTTCAATTGAGCACATGCCTACTATACAATCCACAACACTTCCCAACACAGAGAGCACCACTGGAAAAAATTATATCCACTAAACCAAATGAGATCATGCATATCAATATAGAAATGCTATCAAGAGATGAAGAAGGGTACCAATATCTATTAGTAATGGTAGATAACTTCACAAAATACACCAAAATGATTCTAATGAAAAACACAACAGCTGAAGAAACAGCAAACATTGTATTAAAAGAATGGATACTAAAGATAGGTCCAATGGAAATAATAATAACGGACAAAGGACCCCAATTCAAAAGTACATTGTTTAAAGAACTCGCCAAATTGCTTGAAATCAGCAGTGAAGGAAGAACAGCTTACCACCCACAAGTGAATGGAGCAGTAGAAAGGCTAAATCGTACACTAATAAAACCTATAAAAGTAACCACATCGAGAATAGGAGGGAATAAATGGAGAGAACTGATACAAATGGTCGAATATTTTTACAATACTTCAGTACACACAGTGACAAAAGTAACTCAATTCAAAGCAATGTATGGGAGAGAGGCGGGAACACAATTATCAATGCAATTCTTAAACTATTCACAGAAATTAGACAACCAATTCGTAAAACAACTCAAACAGCAAATAACAGCAATTCATGAAATGATGTGCTACAACTCGAAGAAGTCAGCAACAAGACAGGAGTGCAATTATAATAAAAAAATATACGGACACACGCACAAATTAGGTGACAAAGTTTATGGGTTTACACCTATTAAAGTAAATGATGTTAATCAAGTACAAAAGTTAAAAATGGTATGGTCAGGGCCATACACAATTAAAAAAGTACTAGATAACAATGAATACATGTTAAGTAATGACAAAATTTTACACTTTCAAAATTTAAAAAGAGCAATCACCAATATCAAGGGCGCGACCCTAGATGAAAATGCAGAATATAAATTAGTACGTAATGAAGGAGAAAATAGATATGAAACTAGAGAGCCTTCCTGAAGATGAATTCAAGGAAGAATTCAAACACGACATATAGGAGAGTGAAATACAAAAAAGAATAATGCCTAGGAGGGTAGCAAGAGAAAATATAAATTATAACCCTGAAACATGGGACTTAAACCTATTATCTCAATTTTGGAAATTGGAAGATGAAGAGGCAATCACCTAAACAAGTGCAAAATCAAATGCAATGATAATCCAACCCATGGAAGAGAGTGAGAAGAACACACTGAGCAGAGAGGGACTGAGAGAATGTTAGACAGCGAGACAAACCAAAAGAAATACCTAGTAGTCGCCACCGCCAACTAAAGGGCACAGTGACCAATGGTAGCAGAGAAGGCCAAACGCTTAGTAGTCCTCAAGGCCAACTAAAGGGCAGAGCGACCAACAGTGACAACACTAACATACAGAGTAGTCCGCATCATCAACTAAAGGGCAAGTAGATGAAAAGTACTCAAAGTCGAAGTCCCAACTTTCCTTCAAGTACTCCAAACCATCAACTAAAGGGCAAGTGGAGGAACGAGTATCCAGGGGAAGGTGTAAGCAGTGGAAGAACTGTAGTAATACAAAAGCAACTAAAGGCTGATGGTATGACAGAATCCACAGCTGGTCAAATGCTAATGGAACATCTGGAAGGGAACTGACCAAAAGGGGACCAACTGGAATCCATTAGCAGTGGTTTGGAAATAGAGTACAAACTGAGCACCAGTACCAGAACACCTTTAATACTCACTCAAGAGATGCTACATGCCCCCTCAGAGAGCACAAAAACAAAAATCGAGGTCGGGAATAAAATTTTTCAAAATCCTTGCAAGTTCTTTAAGAGATCAACAACATAATATGCAATAGTGAAATGTCAGACAAAACCTTCCTGACAGGGATTGATCATAGATGCTTTTCTAGATGATAAAGAAACGTCAGAATTTATTATTTCATTTTCTCACTAATGTATTAACATTGCAAATTTCATACGCGCGAAATTGAAAATAAAATTTCTCAGATTATTAAGTGAACCTAATTTCTTCCTATGAAAAGATTGTAAAAGAATTATGTACTGCGAGCAATATTGTAGTATTGAATTAGAAATGATAATAAAATTCCGATCTCAATGCGATGAAAAAGAAGAAAATATCTATATTTAGAATTGCTATGTACAATAGAAAGTACTGCTTACTGACGTATAACACGACAAAAATACATAAATAAAACAATAAATACATCGATATTGGTGATTCTAAGAATCTAAATTATTTAATCATATCATTGTCAGTAAAAAATTAGAAGTGGCATAACTTAGCAAGGCTATGGAAATCTATCAGAAGACTGCATAAGATATATTTTGTCAATCTTTAATTAGATAAGAAGTTGTGCATTAAGTTAAAAGTGTGTACACTACTTCAGTTTTGGAATTTGTTTTCTCAACATTTAACCATTTATCTTATTTTCAATAGTGAATAATGCTTTGCTACTGTATATATTATCAAAAGATCACAAAACCAAGATCGAAGCCCATAGGTTCAACCAAAGTACAAAATAAAAATCCTTACAAAAACAATGCGGTTAGTTCCTAACTGCCATGAGGATTAACAAGACATATGAATAGTGGGATGAATGCAGGAATGCATGAATTTCAAATGCTTTCAATTGAACCTCATTTTCTTATTTAAGGTTAATAATACCGGGGTTATTAATAAAGAACACTTGCAAGGCGAATGTCATTTGAAGCTTCATTCGCAAGAATTAATTGTAGTTTTTGCAGACATTTTAGTAAAGTCACAAACGTCTTGCAGTGCGCGAATTGGGGTGAAATTAATTTTGTTCAACTTGTATCTTAAAAAAATCATAGACAATATAATAATGCTCGATCTTTTCAAAAAATTCGAAGCATAAGTAATGATGCTAGAGCTTTGCAATTTTTTCCATGGCGACTTAAAATACAGTGTTGTTACAGCAACATTATGTGCACAGTATTTAATTCACGGGTCTCTAAATTCTTTAAACTCATATTATAAACACTTTAAACGGTGCCAGCAGTTCTCTATGGCGTTACAATCTGGTGAACATGCAGGCCAGGGAAGAACTATCCAGATAATCAGCTACTGCAACACAATTGTAAGGTGGAGCATTATCGTGCTGCCAGGAACTTGAAAAACTGAAGAAAAGTTTAATTTTAGCAACTTTCTGTTTACAGATCTGAGAAAATTCAAATGGGTGCAATCATTTTGCCCGACCCTGCAAATATATATATATATATATATATATATATATAATTTACACATGTTGCATTCGTGCGTGCATTTTTTGCAATTGAATAATTTTAAAGGCAAAAATGTAGATTATGACTAAAATTACAGCAAGTAGGAATCTTTTGCACTTTTCCCACAATTTTTATTGTTTTTATTACGACAATATGGGTAATCAATAAATTTTAAAAATAAAAAATAAAATGGATTTTAACTGAAATTCACGAATTTAGGTTGAAAAATTAAATATTTAAATGAATTTTAAGCTAATTCACCCTAACCGTATGAAAAATTTTGTATTTTTATTTTATATATTATTATATATATATTATATATTAAAATTTTATGATGTGTTTCTACTCTATTTATTTATATTGCTTCATTAACGAAACTATAATATTTATATTCATTCGAATTAAGAGCATTTTTTATTGCAGAGATTGTGATGATTCTGGTGTTGCACACACAATGCTAGATTATGAACTAAGTTTTGCAAAAATTTGTGAATTTAGGTTTAAAATGCTAATTCAAACAAAAATTTTAAAAATATATTGTTTATATTTATATAAAGAAAGTTTAAAGAAACAATAATAATTTTAATAATTATAATGCAGTCATCTTTACTTGATATGGAACTGGCATTCTTGTGATTCCTTGAACTGCATTGTCATCTTCTTTGAGATCTCCTGGTAAGCATTCCATTTTAAAGTTTCTAATAATATTCACCAAAAAAAAGAAAATTTCCATTTTCGCCAACTTATCACCTGGACAAATTCTTGGCCCTAATGAAAATGGAACCAAGTGATCATTGATCACTACTTTATTCTCATCAAGAAAATTGTTGATATCAAAGCAATCGGGATTTTTGAAAGCCTGTCTATCTCTTTGGATGCAGTAAATGGAGATCTGCATTAATGATCCAGCAGGAAACACATAATCTTTTGTTTTGATATCATCGCTTAGACGATGGACTAATGAACGTATTGCAGTTGCACAGAATCGAGATGTTTCCAGCATGAATGCGTTGAGATGCGGCATTGAGTCTAATTGTTGAAACTTTGGAGTTCCATTGCCAATGACTTCGTTTATTTCATTTCGAACGAGCTCTTGAATATCAGGGTGGTTCTTCAAAAAGAGTATAGACCAGGTAAGAGTTGTACTGCTAGTATCTGTTCCAGCGGAAAATAGGTTTTGAATCATGGACTGAATGCAGCCGTCAGAGAAATATTCTGGATCCTCTCTTTGTTTAAGAAGCAGTTTTTCTAATACGCAGTCTTCCATTTCAGGAACAGAATATTCTTCACCTAAATTATTCCTGTATATATTCAAATAAAATTTAATTTATACTAATTTTGAACTATATTACTTACTAGCCATTGTCTTTTTGTATTGTACTATTTGTTGATTACAGAATCTTCGAATAAATTGAAAAGCCTTACTGACATCCTCATGTTTTTTACTATAAATTCCCGGTAAGTTCGCAATAAAATTCGGAAGAAATCTACGAAAAATCAAAATAGGTCCACTAAATAGCGTCTTAAGAGCTTCAAATAATTCCAAGAATGAGGTATCCAGATAATTGAAGCGAACACCAAACGCGAGTTGACAAATTATATTTGTAGTTGCAATGGAAAGAAGTCGGTTGGGAAAATCATTGGATTTTGCATACATTTCCTGCATTGCTTCTGTTAAATATCGAGATTCTTGCTCAATCTAAAAATCAAAGAACTAGAATGATAAAATTCAAAACGTTGAGACTTGCTTCCACTGGCTCTAAAAATGGTAATTACATGAACGTTAGATATGAAAGGAGTATAAATCTGCTTCAAAAAATTCGGAATTTTCATAACAAATATAGTGAATCATTCAACTATTTCAACCATGACACTACCCTTGCATTCAAGCACGTTCTCAAAATATATTTCTATGCCGCACGATTTAAAAATTTCTTTAACATAGACATTTTCAGGGATTCAAAAACTAAATGAATTTTAAGATTTGTTAAATTCGATGAATTTCAATAATATAAATATATCTTCTGCTCACTCATGTATCTGAATGTCAACTGCAAGCTAGGCATAAAATAGGATCCCGCTGAAGACCTGAATTACCTCAATATTTTGCCATGTCTGGACACGTGTTTTAAATTTATTGATTTTAAATGCTGCATTAATTCATGCGCATTGTGTGAAAATAGTTTGATCTGTGGCTAAGCGGAACAGATACAATATAACTATAAATATAAATTCAAGTACATGTTTTAATGCTCCTTCAGAAAGTTGATTGATATGTATTTTATCTCAAATATTTTAAAAAAATTACATGTATATCTGACAAACTTCTGCATCATTATCTTTACATTTGTTGAATGTTTTAGCTTTCCCATGTTGCTGTTAAAATGAAACTGGCGTTGTTTTAAGTTAACAATAATCTATAGGGCGGAAATTGATGTTTCTCATTTTTTTAATTAGTTATAAAATTTCTCAAATAAAATGTTATATGTATATCAAAAACACCTGCACATATTCTCTCTGAAAATTTAAGCATGTTTAAATTTGATGTATCTTTCAGCAAACAATATATAAACATGTCGATCTGTAGGGCAGAAAGAATATATTTCAGTGTTTTTATGAATTGGGCTATTCCTTGAAATCTATCTAAAATGCTTTAACTCATATTATACTAAGCTTCAGATTCTAGCGATTTTAGTCACACTCCGGTGTAATCATGCATCATTCAAAGTCAAACTATATATATATATATATATATATATATATAT
>CABFPE010000001.1:2923003-2939636 GCA_900660155.1 Hofstenia miamia
TTATTTTTTGTGGATTCCACAAAATGCTATAATTTACTGTTTCACATGTAAATTATTTTTGTGGATTCCACAAAACTTCGGAAGAGAATTATATTTCGATTGTCTATTTTTGTGGATTCCACAAAATGCTCGAATTTGCTGTTTCACTTGTAAAATATTTTTGTGGATTCCACAAAATATTTGAAGTTTTCGAAACTAAAATATTAATAACAAAATTGGAAAATGTGATTTATTCCATTTTTATGTGACTCTATGTTACATATAACTATATTTTGGAATTTCTATTCTGTGACTGGATTTATCACCATTTTGAATGAAGCACTCCTTTGCAAGTTCAAGACTTGTGATTATGAAATGGTACTTTCTTGGGATTATTCTTGAATATGTAACTGCATCACTACCTAGGGCATAATTATTTCAACTTAGTACTATTTACATAAAAGCTAAGCCTTAGAATCAATTTTTAGCACAAGTTCTAAAGAAATTTTTTAAAATTCTTAGAAATGTGAGCATTGAAAAAAATATAGTTCCTTTAGTCTTTTTTAATATAAGAATTTCAAAGTATTTTATATTTTGATGTTCATAGTTTACAGATAAATATCTTTTGGATAGGACTCCGAAACTCAAAGTTACCAAATTTGGGATAACGGCTACGAGTACGATTTGTTGAATATAACACATTAAAAATATAGGTATTGTAAGGCCTGTGCATGTTCATTTCTAATGCGTAACATTATCATTCAGCAATTATAACCTGATTTTAACAAAAAGGATTCAAAGCAGATGTATTCATTTATATTCGCCACAATTTTCTGTAAATTTTTCAGCAAACAACAAAATATTGATATTTCTACATATGCAATTGGAACGTAATTGGAGAACTTAAAATTTTTCAAGTCTTACATGATGATGAAATAAAAAAAGTAGAATTCTTTTTCCAGTGCATCATTTGCAGTGCAAACTATATTTACAACTTCCAGAATTTTATTTATTGAGAAGGACGTGCTTGTGAGGAAACGTCTTAAATTGCTACACAATGTGGCACATCTCAATAAAGTTAGTCTTATTGAATTACACAAATGTCACGTGTGCCTTAAATAGTTTTTTTATGTGGATTTTCGTTTGTTGCTGTAATGAGCTCTGTGAATTCACGCGTTTTATTTCGAATATTCAGGCAATTTATTTGCAATCCGAATGCGAGTTCAAATTCAAAATATACATTGACTTACATAATACCTCCATACCAGAAACATCCGTTGTTAATAATTACTCTAAAAAACCACTTTGAAGTGTGAAAAAACGTTAGCTCTATATTCTACAATAGAAGAATTCAACTGAGACTAGTGATTTACGTATGTCACATAAAGTGTTTGCTCTGAAATTATTTATGTTTAAAAATTTCAGAATCTAGATAAGCCACTGTACTGTATCATGGTTTGAATTAGAATCCAACGTAGATTCGGATTCGAGTTTGATTTCATTTATTTGTAAATCCATATTTTGTAATTTTTAATTAAAATTAAGTCTTCAAAATTTTTTTTCATTGGGGTTAAGTTATTAAATTTCATAAATATTTGTGTATACATGTAGAAGCATCGTTCAGACTGATGACGTAAAATGATGATTTGGACTTGTTAGCTTTTTGCTTCATAGAAAGTATTTCGAAAGTTTCTTATTTCCATCATAAATTATAGGAGATGTTAGAACCATATATTTGTAATACCAGATGCCGCATTTGAACATCAGTGAAGTCCAACTTAATTTGTTCATGTCATTGTCTAAATTCGTTTCTTTTACAATCTTACCGGGTATGGCCCTGCACTGTGTCAAATCACATTCGGGTCACATTGGTAACGGGATTACTCATTGTGACTGGTTAAAAACTCTGGTTTCTAAATAGAACGAAAATGGCCTGTAAGCCTGCTTCTCCAAGTATTAAACTTACTTTATTTGGTGCAATTCGTTTGTTGAAATATGACTTTGCAATGAGCTGGTAGGAGTTGACTATAAAGATCAGCTTTTTGATGTTAGAATAAAATTTGAAGATTATCTTGTTTGCATTGATTCATTAAGTGGAAAAAGCATATTACTCGAAATCAAAGGGGTACTGTTTCCGTCGTTTTATCATTAAAAGGAAAACGAAATTTTGTGATCTTTTGCCATTATTTAGGATGATGCAATTTATATTATTGCTTTTACTTAGGACATAAATAGATTTTCACATTTTTTGAGTAGCTAACAAAGTGTTTTTTAAAAATAACGAAATATGTATTATTTTAGTACAAAAGTTATTTCTGATAATGACATTATGTTATTTGTGTATATTTCCTGTCATATGTCTCTTGCATCTATAATTTAAACAGGAGGCTGTATATTAAAGTAGTCTACTATCACTATATTTCAAGGCTTTTTTATTTAAAGCATATCTATAAACTACAAATTCATTATTATCAAATAAATTAAATGAAATATTGCAACAGAAAATTTATGGAACAAAAAAATTCTGAGAATGCTCTTTACGAGTACTGTCTTATTCAAGAATTATGTTTTAATAAGTTCTTTGGGTTAGATGTTATTTCTAAATTCTAGAGGCATCTTATTAAATAATTCAGATGCATGTACAAAAAATGAGTTGGAGGCAAGTGAATTTTTAATGTGATAGATTTATAGAAATTTCTGTTATCACCTATTAAATTTCTGTTTACTACTACTACTACTACTAGAAAATTGGATAATGAGAATTTAATAAGCAATTGGCTTAATGCTTAAAAAAATTTATTTTAAACATATGAAAGATGGAATAACATTCAGTGAATATTTATAGCACATCTAAGTAAATAATCAAACACTCGACTAGTACCTGTTGCTTGAGTCTTGTTTACAGTTTTCCTTCGCTTTCTATAGTTCTGCATTTTTAATTACGCGGTATCAGCGTTAATTAGTGTACGCTGTTTGGTCATCTTGGTTTTGTCAAATACTGTCAAGTTAATTTTAAATATAAAACTGCATAAAACAATTTACAAATTAAATAATCAATCATAACCATGTGTTTACAATTTAATCATTATTACATTTTAGTCTTAGTTACATCCATCTTTTTTCTCTCTTTAACTGCACATGGCTTCTGATGGATTATGCTACATTATTTTAAACATATGAAAGATGGAAAACATTTGATAAACCAAATAATTATTCAATATAATCGCTAAACTTTTTTCGACACAATATAATTAAAGTGGAAATTTTCAAATTAATTCATTAACAGAAAAATTGCTTCACTTGTGTTTTAGCAAAGGGGTTGATGAAACAAGTGTTTTATATTTTATCACCTGAAAATTCAAAATCATTCTATAAATGTGAATGCTGAACTAATTCTTAGAAGAAATACACCATTGATTAACAGCATCAAAATTTAATAACGGATTTTACCTTGTTGTAAAACTAATTTAGATATTCACGTTAAAAATAGATGCTTTAGTAAATAAAATTATACCTAATTTTCTTTGATTCATCAACAACTGCTCATCGCCTTTCCTCAATTCAGANCTCAGTGATTGTGTGTGTATGACATCTTACTAATTTAGTGCATTGATTGTTTTTGTTATTATGATTATGTAAAAATAAGGAAGGACCGCAACCCCAATGCTTTAGCTTGTTATTGAGCCTTACATATAATAGCCCTACAGATATAACAATACATGCTAAACTTTCATACATGTAAACAATCAATGCAACCTGCAAGAAAGAGAATACATAATTTGGCCAATCGTCAACAATGATATAAAACATTGAGCTACTTGTATTCAATACTGGACCAACGGTCAACGATGATATAAAACGATGAGCAACGTGGATTCTATACTGTCCTAATAAACATTTAGAGCAATATAAATATAATCATAATAATTGACAAGCAATGAGTAATAGGAAAGCTACAACAGAGAAAAATCCCTAGCCCTATTCGTAACCTAAAACCTCATCAAGGAAACTACAGCTACTGCCCTCACTGCCGTTGAATAGCTGATTGTGAGGCTGCTCCAGCATTCCTTAAATGTATGTGGGGACCACCATACAATTACCTCTAGTGCTTGAACGTTTAGCTTTCCATAAAACTATGAAATAACCTGACAAGAAAAGAAGTAAATCCACACTAAATTCGTTCATCAATCACTCTAACATTCAGTGAATATTTATAGCATATCTAAGTAAATAATCAAACACTCGACTAGTAAATGTTGCTTGAGTATTGTTTACAGTTTTCCTTCGCTTTTTAGTTCTGCATTTTTAATTACGCAATGTCAGCATTAATTAGTGTATGCTGTTCAGTCATCTTGGTTTTGTCAAATACTGTCAAGTTAATTTTAAATATAAAACTGCATAAAACAATTTACAAATTAAATAATCAATCATAACCATGTGTTTACAATTTAATTATTATTACATTTGAGTCTTAGTTACTTCCATCTTTTTTCTCTTTTTAACTACACATGGCTTCTGATGGATTATGCTACATTATTTTAAACATATGAAAGATGGAAAACATTTGATAAACCAAATAATTATTCAATATAATCGCTAAACTTTTTTCGACACAATATAATTAAAGTGGAAATTTTCAAATTAATTCATTAACAGAAAAATTGCTTCACTTGTGTTTTAGCAAAGGGGTTGATGAAACAAGTGTTTTATATTTTATCACCTGAAAATTCAAAATCATTCTATAAATGGGAATGCTGAACTAATTCTTAGAAGAAATACACCATTGATTAACAGCATCAAAATTTAATAACGGATTTTACCTTGTTGTAAAACTAATTTAGATATTCACGTTAAAAATAGATGCTTTAGTAAATAAAATTATACCTAATTTTCTTTGATTCATCAACAACTGCTCATCGCCTTTCCTCAATTCAGAATTAACTAGATTACCAATAAATGGAATCCAAAAACCAGGTGCACGCGGAAGTTTCTTTTTTATTTGACTTAAGTGAATCCAGTAGAGAAGAAAAAACAAAGGTATAATGAATAAGTACAAATAAAACAAGGAATCCATTTTTCAAAGTGACTTCAAACACTACGTCTGTGCCATAAATAAATTATTTGTTTGCAAAGTAAAGTGTAAAGTTTACAATTTTCTATTTACCGTATAAAATTTACGCAAATCTCTAAACTTAAATTGAAAGGCAAAAATATATCATTTTAACTCATAACTTTAACTATATGATGTTGAGTTACTTTTATTCGATGGCATGCAAGAACTAATGAAGATATTGAAAATCTAAGAACATCACAAGATAGAAAATATTGTTGCCTTTTGCCTTTTCGTCTTAAATTTGCTACCTGGCTCTTTCCAGTCGAAGCGCGAGGTGCGCAACGTCAGAGGTTGTCCTGCCTCATTATCTGAACATTAGGTATGGAAATAAGTTGAATATTTTTACGAAAACAGATTTCTCAATTAAAAAAAATTTATTTGCATGTAATTATTTATTTACAGGCTTTAATAAAAGCCACAAAATAATAAAAAAAAATTACTATAGATTAGCGTAAACCAAGAACAGAATAAACAAACTAAGGACGAAAACAGTACGTGCTTTAGATTACCAACCCTAGTTTACAAAATAATTTTCTTAAAATTTTAATTTTGCTTGGGAATTAGTTTAAATGGGTTTCATTTTTACTAGGGAAATCTAAGCACTAATAGTTGCTTGAGGAATGCGTTGTGACACCATCAGTTCAATATTTACTAGGTTCCTTGAAGATGCATTTAATTTCATTCTATTATTTAGATTTTAGCATGTATATGTATATAGATCATGGCAGACTGCAGGCTAACTCTTGTTTTAGATCCAAATTTTTTCTCAGGCGACAATAGAACCGTGTAAACAACCAGCATCTATACATGTTTGGCGTTTATCACTTATGTTGTATTACTTTAGATGTAGATTATTTCTATATATTTATGCTTAATCAACATTTTAAGTTTGTACCAGTACTTGGAAATTAAGAAGTGGTTATGAGGAACCTCAGGAACACTTTTGAAAGACATCTGAGCACTTATACAATGAGATGAGTTAAGTCTTCATATTGATCTATCATTTTTTGTTGGGGTTGATGCTTCATCCTGCTCAGAATTAGTTTTATACTGAATGCCCATTAATGGATGGAGAGGCAATCTAAGGAAAATATACTTAATTATTGCATTAATACCTGGTCTAAGGAAAATAGCGTTATTGTAATTAACTAACTCTAAATTGTCCAGTTCCACCCCTGCATAAAAATTTCAAGTGCATCTTCCTAAGTGTTACCTATTGTATTTCTTACTTGACACTATAGAAATATGGCTTAGTCTATTTGATTCTACAACAGTCTCGTCTTGCGTTGGTAATAATGTGCACAAATTTTCTTGCTACATTGTGTCAACTAACTCAGGCATTTTCTATGGAAATTGTGGAAAGATTTTCTCTTAATTTTAAGATAAAGGCGAACAAGAGTTCAAAACTTTCTTATTCAAAAGACACAAAGAATGCACACTTTCTATGACACGGTTCGAAGAAGAAATTTAAGCTGTATTTTTCTGCTTGTGTTAAATGCATTTTTTGTCGCCAACAAGATTGCAGTAATGGCAACACACTCCACAATTACTGGCCTCTCTTGGGTGTCATTAATTGTATTAGGGATTCCAAAAAATTTCCAAATATCACAGTGTTAGGTGAAAAATGCAAAGGAAGTAATGAATGCATGAGAAATTAGGTTTCCAAACCTGCTAACATATCAGATAAAATACTCTGTTGCCAAAGTATGACAAATTTAAATTTTATGTTATCAGAATAATTAGAAGTTAGGCAGAAGTGGTTTTCAATTGAAAGCATCAGGAACTATAAATAAAACATGTTTCATATCTGAAGATTGAGATTTACAATGATTTGAAATTCGTTTCAATTAAAAAGTGATTTATTCTATAACATTTTCCTGTCTAAAACCAAAATATCTTTACATCCCTTAATCAATATTTCTTCTTTTACGCATGGACATCAATTTTGAATACAACCAATCCACTCGGATTTATCTAATTAATTGTAGTAGTGTGGTAAAACATTCTTAGTGTTGGAATGTAAGCCAGAGTTAGTCGATGGAATATGTCTGACAAATTCAAAAGATTGCCTTTCTTCTAAATGACATACGAGTCCAACTACCTCTCACCAGTCTCTTGATAGACCTGCTGCATATCAGCAGTAGTATTATATTGTACAGAGGCTATAAGTTCTAATACATTTTTTCTAATATTTTGTGTGGAAGATCTGGCAAGAGCAAAGGCTAAACTAGTGAATGAGAAATAAAACCCACATTCCTAATTTATACCTAGCAGAAATTCAGTTTATTGTACAGGCAAATAATGATCACTTGAAAAAATTAACAAAGCTAATCAAAGCTGCTCAAACAACATAATTCGTAAGTCATAGATTTGGACAAATGTTCAAAATTGAACACCATACTCTGCTATTGTGATGAGGACATTATCTAAAAGATAAGAAGGGCCTAATTTGGAAGCCATTGCCTATTAGACTCCACAATTAGATTTGTGCGGCTACGGGATTAGCCGCGGCTTTGGCTAAGCTTTAAAAAATTTCAGATAAGCAGCATTTTCTTTCATCACACTTTTAATTATACATTCCTTTATCTTAAGCGTAATATTCCTTTTATCACCAATCTTCGAACAAAAATACACATATATAACACTATGATAAAATCTAAACTGACCTACTCTTCTCAAAGATGGTACTGCAATTCCTCGAATATTAACATACAAAACTGCAAAGACGCTATACAAAATTGATATTACAACTTGGAAGCTATAAGGAAAGACTATTAAAACTGAACACATTGCCTATTTCTTTATATTTAGAAATTTCAGATCTGCTGTATCTCAACAAACTCTTAAACGATAAAGTAGATTTAAATTATAAAGATTTCATAGACATTTTCATTCATCGCACTTCAAAAAGAAGATCAACCAAAACACTTTTCACGTCAAAATATCTGAATAAAAAATCTACAAGTAATTTATTTTTCCACAGTATTGTTAAAGTAAAAAATTACGTGCACCTCAATACTGAGATTGATCTATTCGACTGTCCAAAACAACTTTCGAAAGCATTAAAATCATTTTTTGGAATTATTTCTCGAAATATTAAAGCATTACAGCATTGCTAATCGTTGTTCTTTTCCTCTTATATGCAATTGCTCTTGTTGCAACGAAAAAAACTCTTATTTATTTTGTACATAATTTTTATTTATTTGTAGCTTTCTTTTAGGAAATAAAATCTTTAAATAAAAATAAAAAAAATAAAATATAATTAGCATATTTCTCTTTGATTTTTTAAAAAACTGCATCAAAGTTGTCAGGTTCTCTTTCACCGAGCCTTATTAGATACAGTTGATTGATTTGTTAGTGGGGCTATAAAAGAAGGGTACATTATTTACTTTCTAAGGGACATCCTTTTTTAAATGCATACTCTCTGCGACTAATACATTAAGAATTGCATGGCTTTAACGTCAGCTTTATTTTTTTAATCTACTTTACTATATTTGGTACTGCTATGGCTAAGGTTTCTATTTCGACTACAGCTACTGGTTTCAAGTGAAGCAATGGCTACTGCCAGCACATTTAGCTTTAGCCTGGTTTCAAGTGAAGCAATGGCTACTGCCAGCACATTTAGCTTTAGCCGCACAACTCTATCCACAATACATTCAAATTAGTAATCCTGCAGATACTAACTATATTCTACTGTTTCTTAATGTTAACAGGAAGTTCATATAGATTCAATACTTATTTGTCGTTTATTTCATCAAGGAAGAAAATTCGCAATTCTAGAATTGGTTCAAGGATACAATCCCCATACTGATTTGACATGACGCTCATTCAAGAGGAAATAATAGTCCCCAAGATAATATGTTCAGCATTCAAAACTGTTTGCTAAACATCACCGATATCTACAGAAAACATAAAAGCAGCCCACTACTAACCNTTAAAAAACTGCATCAAAGTTGTCAGGTTCTCTTTCACCGAGCCTTATTAGATACAGTTGATTGATTTGTTAGTGGGGCTATAAAAGAAGGGTACATTATTTACTTTCTAAGAGACATCCTTTTTTAAATGCATACTCTCTGCGACTAATACATTAAGAATTGCATGGCTTTAACGTCAGCTTTATTTTTTTAATCTACTTTACTATATTTGGTACTGCTATGGCTAAGGTTTCTATTTCGACTACAGCTACTGGTTTCAAGTGAAGCAATGGCTACTGCCAGCACATTTAGCTTTAGCCGCACAACTCTATCCACAATACATTCAAATTAGTAATCCTGCAGATACTAACTATATTCTACTGTTTCTTAATGTTAACAGGAAGTTCATATAGATTCAATACTTATTTGTCGTTTATTTCATCAAGGAAGAAAATTCGCAATTCTAGAATTGGTTCAAGGATACAATCCCCATACTGATTTGACATGACGCTCATTCAAGAGGAAATAATAGTCCCCAAGATAATATGTTCAGCATTCAAAACTGTTTGCTAAACATCACCGATATCTACAGAAAACATAAAAGCAGCCCACTACTAACCTTTATTGACACCTTATGTAAAGATCATTAACTGCACATTGATTTATTGTAGAACTAGCATTTGTAATTGTTTTGCTATTAAATTCAGTTCCAAATTTAAAACATAAGTATCACCAATTTTCACACATTGCCAAATAGTTCTCTCAAAAAATATTGATTTTCAAATCTATCTCAGAGGTTGGGAAAATTCTAATAAAATATTACCATTGATCAATATTAAATTGAAATCAATGGAAAATAGAACACATTCTGCAAAAAATGAAACGAACCACACATATATTGATGAAATAATATTGGTTTTAAACAATCTATTTGTATTTTAGAACTTATACATTTTTCTGGAGCACAATTCAAAAACTATACCATATATTATGGACTTAAAAATGCGAAAAAATTTACTCAACTGCTACTAAATTCAATGTTCACCATCCAATGCAACGGGAATGGTAGAGAAGTTTCAAAGAACAATTAGTGTGTTAAGGCCGTACAAAATTAGAATGCTGCAAGCCCTTGAACCCCAAGACTACGAAAAAAGAATGGAATTTGGAAACTAAATTCATCGTAACATGGCATTGATCCCAAATATTCTGTGGTCTGATAAAGCTTATCTTCATTTGGAAGGCTTCATCAGTTGTTCTCACTTCCAAATTTGGAGTCAAATTAATTCAAGACTATTTCAAACTAAGCCTCTGCATCGAGAAAAGATTTGTGTTTGGTGTGGCTTACGAGCCCATTTTCCATTGCTCTCTATTTTTGATGCCATGGTAAATTCATAAAATTATCTACAGATGCTCCAAACACATGCGCCACCAAACTTAGAAAAATGCGGAAGTTATAATTCAGAATATTTATGCACTTTTCTGTTGCACTTCGTTCTTATCTGGAGCACACGCTTGGCACTTATCGCAAAAATCCTCACGGTTGTAATACATATTGGCAACCGAGTTCCCACCACCAGCGGATTATTTCATTTGGGGATTCTTAAAGCACGTATAGTTCATCATAATCCACCAACACCAATCCAACAACTTAAGGAAAGGTTATTGAGGAATGTGAAAAATTTACATCGGATGCATTTAGCAATGCTGTGGGATATTTGCGACACTGAATTCAACTGATGGTGGAGCAGTGAGGACACAAATTTGAATAATTATTGTAAATCTTGGGTAATATTCCTATTATAAACTGACATTTTCATTTGCTAATATATTGTTTTTCATGTTGTTAGTGACAAAAATAATGCTTTCAACTTTTGCGTCGATCTTGAGACAACCTGTTTATATATATATATATATATATATATATATATATAAAGAGTATATTCTTCAACTTAACACCTTTTAAATAATCTGCAAATGACACCTCTATTCTTTTAACACACATTTCTAATTATTTCCATAGTTGACAAATCAGATAATAATAAGAAAATATCCAAAAAATATCAGCAAGTGTCTTAAAAAATAAATGCTATAAAATAGTGATTTATATTTATACTAAAGATACATTTAATTATTAGAGCACTTTAGCATAGCTAATTTAAATATTTACAAAGCAAACTCAATCTCTTAAATCAATTACATCATGCTGCTAATTGCAGTGTTGTTTCTTCTTCTCATTCCAGTCTTCTTGAGTATTTACCGGTTAAATGTTCAAAAAACACTGGAAAGACTACCACGGGCGCCAGGGAGGTGGATACCATTCTTTGGAAATGTAAGAGAAAACTTCTATGCAAATGGAGACCAAGGACTTCTGGAAGAACAAAGAAGATCAGGTGATATTTTCTTCATAATATTGGACACATATTAGTGATAGTCTCAATTTTAATAATATATGCTATGGTTAGTGAACAATTTCTCCGCACAGCAAACACATGGCTTTACTGCAGTTTTTTTCCACATTAAGCTATATTAAAATATTAAGTGATTAACTTCAAATGCAGCAAATTAACTTCAAAATTGCTCCATAAGCCAGGAAAACATTATCAGTGTGATATCATTGTGAATGACCACAGCGTATCCAACGCAAAAACAATGGGACTTGAGATGCTTCAAATGGTATTTAGAAAAGAACTTGCAGTGTGTTGGGTTTCAATACTTTTTGATTTGAGTGTCATTTTTTGATGAGAGTAATGAACTTTATTGTGTTTTGAATTACGTGTATTTAGAATCATTTTGTAAATTCTGGAGCTATGGGCCCAAAATTCCATCGAAAAATTCCACAATTTTGCGATTTAACCTAGAAAATTTCTTAGCAGTTGCCAACTTGAATCAATTGGAAATGCTTGTCGATTCATGCCATTGATTACTGAATTGAATGTACATGCAATTCATTTCACATGTATCCAGCTTCTGCTCACATATATAGCTTTGACTCTGTAAGTCCTAATCACATTGAAGTAGTGGTTGGGTTATATGTAAAACTGATACTAAGTTAACCAATAAAAATTTTTCTATTAAAAAGTACGTTTTCACACTCAGAAAAATGCTAGCCTATTCAATCGCCTAAATTTCCAAGGCTCAGACTGCTTACATAGCTTGCATATAAAAAACTAGGTGTATATTACCCTTAAGCAGCCTAGAAATTTTGATAGCACCAGAATTTAGATGAGTATCTCCTCCTTTCATTTTCGTTTTTGATGTATGACGTTGCGCAAAATTTCTGAAGTTGCTTAAGCCATTCCTCAATGGGTTTTAGGTCTATCTACATCTAAAGAATTAGCATATGTTCATGACTTTTAAGCCTTATGATTACCTGTACATTAGTTATGAAGAGAATCTAAAAAATTTTTAAAAATCCGAGGGGTGTTCAATAAGTAAAAGTCCAATATGTAACTAAGCCATATAATTTAGGAAGCGATGCTGTGACTGCATGTCATTTCTGGGCAAGGAAATACCATTTCATTATTACGAGTTTTGACCTTGCAAAAGAAATTTTCATTAATCATGCCGAAGTTTCAAGTGAAAGATTTCCACCAATGAAGGGAAGTCCACTTTACAAAGAGCCTATCGAGCAAGGTATTTTAAATGCCAATGGAAGTGTGTGGAGAGAGCATAGACGAACAGTAATGAAGTCTTTACGCAATTTAGGAATGGGAAAAAACAAATTAGAAGCAATGGTAATAAAACTAAGATTTGTTATTAGGTAAATTTAAATATTTAGTTAAGCAAGTGGTCACACATAAAGATATAGAGCACCAAGTGGGTAGGGTTCCAAAAATATGAGATGTTTTGAGATGGGGATAAGTGATAGGCTCTTCCTTTAATGTCCAAAACAAAAAAAAATTTTGGAACATGTTTTCTGCTTTTTTAATATTCTGCATGTTGTAAAATAGTTTAGATATTGTCAATTTACTTTCTGATGCTGCTATTTGGGTTTTTCATAGGATTTTATATTTATTTTGAGTTCCAATTGCGAGTCTTTACGCAATTTAGGAATGGGAAAAAACAAATTTAAAGCAATGGTAATAATCATAAAATTTTTTATTAAATACATTTATAAGTTATAGGTATTAATATTAAATTTTACACACCACACTTATAGCAATATGTAAAATATATGCTGCTTTAATTGAGAAAATCCAAACAAAATTAAAACCTAAATTAAAAGTTTGCAAGACATAAAAAACCACTCTCATGGTTGAAAAAAACAAACAATCAACACAATTTAACAAATTTAATTCTCCTAATCTAAACACTCTTTCATAAAACAGCTTGAATTAGTCAATATTTGGCAAATGAATAGAAAAGTTTAATAGAGTATGAAAGAATTTTCTTAGCACAAGCATAGATGTTTCTATTATTTGAAAAAAATATTTAAAGGCACTTGCTACTGAAAACTAAAATTTTTTTACTCTAAATAATTAGCGCCAACTATACTGATGCAACATAGGTTCTCAATGCATAGCAAAAAAAGAAGATATAGTTTATGCCTAAATCTAAAGAAATAATCATTATCAATAAAGGAACCTGATTTAAAAGCAATAGTTTATATAGAACATGCGGATTGCTAGTTGTAAATTGGATTTTTATCTACAATTTGTAAAATTAAATATTGATTTCTGAATTTTTTTAAATTATTTCATGAATAAGATAAAGGTGCAATATAAGAAGATGACAGTGATATGGGATTCTCTTATATTGAGGAAGACAGTTAATTTTATGTGGCTTAGTGTAATATTTATTTAATATGATTAAATTTCTGACTGTTTAATGTGTAGCGCTTCATGAAATACATATTCACAGTTTGATATATGGAATAGATAAATAGAAAATTCGTATCTTGAAATAAAGGCTAATATGAATGCTAATGTCCTTAAGATTCCACAGAACCATTAAAGTACTAATTTACTTTGCTAGTTTTTTGTACAATTCAGGAAACAGTCACTCTCAGTTGAATAGCAATTGTACAGAAAAGGGATTACAACCGAACAATGTGAAATTGATTCGTCATGTGACAGCCAATCAAATTCCGTTTATTAGATTTTTGTAAATGTTCCCTCACAGCACGTAATATTCAAATTTACCTCAAAAATTGTTGATTTTGACAAAAAGCTGCCATGAATTGTACAAAAAACTAGCAAAGTTAATTAGTACTTTAATGGTTCTGTGGAATCTTAAGGACATTAGCATTCATATTAGCACAGTTGTTTTTGAAAATGTTGCATACTTTAGAAGAAATTGCACAAAATAATATTTCCTAATGTATTAAGATAGGCTATAATAAGCATTTTTGAGTGCCATCTGTCGGGATAAAGATTTTTAAGCAAACAAATATTTCGTCTAATGATCCTAGAACAACGACAAATCATCGCTGTAAAGATTATTATGTAGGACTGTATGGAATGCCAAGGAATAGTAAAAAAATAAGGCCATAACACAAGATGTATTCCGTGAAATTAAATTAATGGCAATATAATCAATAGTACACAATAAAGAATCGGTAGTAGATCTACCGCGTTTATATGCGAACTGAAGTGGATTAAAAATTTCGATTGAATTCTGTATGAGGTGATTAAGGAGGATCTGGTCAAAACAACGAGCAGGTATAGGATTTATAGTGATCGGTCTAAACTCCTGATGCACATCGATATTAACACTGGTTTTCTTCGGGACAGGCTTCACTAATGCCTCTTTGCATGCATCAGGGTAGTAACATGTAAGACATTTGTCGAACAGGTTTAAATATGGTTCAACGAGTTCAGTTTCAAACGTGCTAAAAACCAAGGAGGAGCCTTCTCAGTACCAGATGATGTTTTTTTCTTACCCTTTTCGAAATTTGTCTAACAGCATTTTGATTAATGAGCGGCTAATCGTCATCGTCATAAGAGTTGTCAGTACGAAATGGTAGAGACTTCGGTCTTTATGTTTGTCCTTATTAAATCGAGTAAAGAAAGTGTTATATTCATTGGCTTGTTTAGAAGTTAGAATAATGTTATCAGGTGTATTCTTCAAACTATAAAGGATCTCAGCGTAGAACATATTTTTAATTTTCTCTAGACGAGTGGGATATGAAAGGATGTTGATGTGCTTTTGTATTCTGTTTCTTAATGTACTATCACCCAATACAATAGCTTTTTGTTTAGATTTTACAAGCTAACGCAGGTCATGAGAATTTCTGAGTCTTCCTTGGACACTGTCGATATGTGTATGTTTACTAATTCTACTATTAAAGCTATGATTATTTACTGCTAATTTGATAGCCCAATTTAGTTGCACTTGGAATTTCCTGAGAAATTTTTGGTTTATATCCAGAGGCGCACCCAGAGGGGGGAACTGGGGGAACGTCCCCCCCCCAAACAGAGCAGAGATGCTTCCATTCCTCATTAAATATTTGCCTATAACCAGTGGCCAGTGGCGTACGCAAGCTGTGNCCAAAGTGGTTGAAGCTAGTTGTTGCTGCATTGGGCATTAGAACGTTATTTTCATCTGAACGCCAGGTATAGTAACTATTTCAAAGTTTTTGCAAAAATCGAATTTTCCAATGAAAAAAATTTCATGTACTTCAGACACGGAATAATCTTTATCAGAAACATTCATCGTAGCAGGGAACTAAATAAAGTAATTTTCATCAGGATCCCGTTTAAAATCCAGTTAAGCTAAAAAGCAAACCGGTCCGATCAACTCGGTTAAAGTATATTGGGACGCACAGCAACGGGTGAAGTATAAAACGAATGAGTATACACCATTTGTAAGCGTTGTTGTCGGTGTCCCTCAAGGTGGCCCATTAAGTGGAACTTTATTCATTGAAGGAATCAATGACATCACTTACGAAAACTTAAATATTATAGGAAATACTGTGATGCCTCAAAATATTCAGACGACATGTCCTAATTGGCGGAATCTATGTAAATAGTGTGGAAGAGAATATTTAACACATATCAAGCAGCAATTGAAGAATTGGCATCTGAATCAGCATTGCGCAATTAGCAAATAAATAATAATAAAACTTGCGAACTGATAATTAAGTGCCCTTATGTTACTAATCACTTATTTAACTAATTTACAGAAGTCGATGCAATGTTAGCTGAAGCAGAAACAATAAATAAAGTTAGAAGTTTTAAATATTTAGGCCTATATATAAATAAAAATTTAAGTTGGAAGGATCACGTCAACCACATTTCAAAATTGGCATACTTTGTCTGAGCACTATAATTTCAAATGTTAAGATCGAAAAACAAATTTACATATTCCAAACGTATATATGCCCAATCTATACATAGGCTTTGATGTCTGGCTTTCATCAATTATTACTAAACAACGTGAAATTCTAGAACAGCAGGATCATAAAAATCAGCAAAAATATGCTTATCGAAATGATCAAATCTAATTTGGAAAAGCAATTCAAGTCAACCACAGAAAAGATCATCGCAGATAAAGAACATCCACTCCGTGATGAATTCAATTGGTCATTTGAGAAAACACTAAATACTGTCAAACTTCCATAGCACAGCACAAATTTATCCAAAAATCATATATATATATATATATATATATATATATACTTATAGCA
>CABFPE010000001.1:2970699-2987202 GCA_900660155.1 Hofstenia miamia
GTTGTTGTTGTTGTTGTTGTTGTTGTTGTTGTTGTTAAATGTGAATTAGGGGACTCTCAATGTCATGAGTAATACACCTGCCAAAGGCAGAACAAAAATGTAAACACTAAACAATGTAATTGGGTAGATGAGTATGCGGCGGGGAGATGAAGTGCGTGGGAATTCTTTTGCGTAAAAGGTCCCGATTGTACACTCCTCCCCTAAGATACCCTATGCGGATGTGGGGGTTTAATTGAAGGCTGACTGATGTGGTTATGGGTATCGTCCAGCAGCTTTAGGAAGGCGGATGTCTTCCCAGGTTGTCTCCGATATGTCTTCTGTGCGACTGAGGTAAGCGATTTTGGTAGTCGTTGGTGCCGGTATGATTATTGATTGGCGGAGGTTTGTTTATTCTTTGCTGGAATATATCGTAGAAGTTCTGATAGAGCTTTTGGCCTTTCAGTGCGATCATAAGAGTCGTTTTGGCACCCGTATTGGATGTATGGGCTGACGTAGTATCTAGTCTGGCATCTGGAAAGAAAAACTGGAACATTGATGACAGGGATTGGTGGTAGTTTGTGTTCTTGTATAGGAAGTTTATATTTTGCAGTATGAGTTCTCCAGACATTTGATCAGGGTCGTTTATGTCAGCGCGTATCATTGTTACAATTTCGACTCTTCGGGATACGTCGTAGTATTTGATGCTTTTATAAGTACAGAAATACATAAAACTATATAAGTAATAAAGAGAAATGGTATATTTTTAATATAATTGGGGGGTGCTTTCCCGGCGATATAGAGTATGACTCCCCTCCCTATAACATGGATCTAATATTAAAAATTAATGTTTAGTAACAATTGCTTAGAAAAATNTATATATATATATATATATATACATGTTCCGCGCTTTGTACTCTCCCTCCTCGCTTTTATTATTTTGTATATTTTGTAGACATATTCCGTGATATGTACATTCTCTTAAAAAATTTTTTTTCCCATATTTCTTTATAAGATATTTTGATGGAAAAATACATTTCTTTTAAAAATTTTTTTCATTTCGCCTTTTGCAATTATGTGAAATTTTTTGTTTGCTAGACAGGCTGAATTTAATGGTTGTCTGTTAGAAAATTTTTCTGAGTATTGACTCGAATTTTTTACAGAGAATATGTCATGGCCCAAAGATGAATCCAATAAATTTTAAGATACGAATCATTCTCTGTCAATAAATTGATTTATGGTACTAAGTGAATAGAGAATGGTGCATAAAGATTGGGAAAGTAAAATTCCGTAACTTGTGAAAATTGGGGAAATTTTGGAATTTTCAATATATGGTGAAGTTTCGTTATATGTACTACTGAAAAATGTCACATAAAATCACTATGGAAATGGACTTTTCCGTGCTGTGTACAGGCAAATCCCCGCTTTGCAATACAAAGTGATATATATATATATATATATATATATATATATATATATACATATGTGCATATATATTTTATATAAAATATATACCTACATATATATATAGTGATATATATTTCTGTACACATAAATTTACGTAAAATGTATTCATATATGCATATATGTATAAATTTTATGTTATTTTATGTGTACAGAAATACATAAAACTATATAAGTAATAAAGAGAAATGGTATATTCTTAATATAATTGGGGGTGCTTACCCGGCGATATAGAGTATGACTCCCCTCCCTATAACATGGATCTAATATTAAAAATTAATGTTTAGTAACAATTGTTTAGAAAAATGAAGGGAGTTTAGAAAAATGAAGGGAAAAACTGTAAGCTGACGATGCTAATGGCTGTTAATTTTCTATTGAATGTTTCTATTTTAAAATCCATAAATATTTTTAAAGACTGCAAAATTGAATAATGTTTGCCCTCTCAAAATATGAGTTTGTTTTCGATATTTCAACAACTTAAAACTACGGCTTTAACTTCTGATTTTTAGCTTATTGCTATCGGTATTAGTAAAACGCTGTTCAAGATAAAAATCACTTTCTAAGGTACGTTTTCATAACACAAAATTATGTTTTGTTAATCAAGTAAAACAAAATTACCACTAAACTTGGAGAGAATTTCGCAGGGTGTTCAAGATGATTGCAGCGCTTTTTATAGAAGAGAATCTCTGTCTAAAACCGAAAACAGTATTCGATTTCGATTGAAAATCGCGTTTTGTTTTTTCGGACATACTGCCGAGCTTTAGCATTGAATATATTCTCATGTGTAGTTGAATCCTCAATTATTTTTAAATTCATATTTATTATTGTACAATCAATGGTATCATTAAGCCAACCATTTCAATATAATATCTAAGGCATCAAAAAAAAGCTTGCAACTCAAATTAAAACTTTGGTGTTAAGGGGATAGTCTTCAATTAGGATAGTTGTTGTAATGTCTATAATTCTTGGTTTTCCCTTCGACGAATGAATCACATTGAATTCATAACTTGATTCGTCTTCACTTTGTCTTCATCCAATTTGTCCAAATCTTGGCTTCTGTGGTAGTGAAAAAGAGTTTCTTTGCAAATGGGCTCATTTTACCGCAAAATGGTTCGGCTTGCCGCATCCTCTGTGTCTTTTCCGAACAGCAGAAAGCTTCGTTTCCATTTGGTCCATTCGATTGCTATATTTGGACTATCGATATCAAAGGGAAGAGGCGTATTCAATGTTTCGAATGCCATCCTACCTCTGTCACCATGTATTGATTTGACAGTACAAATGAGTAAAATCGTTTTATTAAAACACAAGCGACAAAGACTACAATTATATACAATAGGCACTACAGTGTGACAAGAAAGCCAGGACGCATCACGGTAAATAGTAACTAGTGTGCCAGTACATCCCAGGCAAATATAGGGTAAACGTAACCAATACAACAACCATGAAATTTTGCTCCAGGATTATTCCAATGTTAGAACACCAACTGCAATTTTCGATCCAAAAATTTAGTATTATAAGTGGATTATTCGAGCTGAGGAACGGATTAAGGTAAGTGAAGTTGCTTAATTACTTAAAATCAGTGTTAGTAGTTGTCACAACATCATTGAAAAATTATGCTCACAAATCGTACCCAAGTTTCTGTCTCCTGACATGAAGCAAATGTGCCTCAACTGCACATTGTCAAACCTGCAACTGTTGAATCAAAAGGTGGCAAGAAAATTCCTCAATCATTATAATTAAATGAATCCAAGCGTGAATCATCTGATTGGAGACATAAAAAAGAAAAATCTCCTCTGAAGATGAGAAGGGGCACCTCGCATCGAACAGCCGTTTGCACAGCTTCCTGTACAATTTTGCACCGATGCAGTGGAAGGATTAGTTATCCAATGAAATAAGCTGATTTTTGCCAGTAGCATTTATGTTGAAAAATATATAAATGTGTTTTTCGCAGTAATATTTGATGAAGTTCAATAAAAGTTACTTTAGTTTTTTGTGTTGTTTCTTTTTTTCTTAGATAGTTTCAAGGCATTATTGAACTAACAGCGTATATCAAAGATTGGACTACTCTTATCGTTATGTTTTCATTCTCCCGATCTAAGAAGTCGCTTCATTCACTCAAAAATTTTCTTCTTTATGGTAGCCCAAAACATTGGTGAACCTCTCTTTCTTTCCAGCTATAATACATTATCATGTAAATACTTCAATCGCAGATCTAGATACTTGATTCTAAAAAGTTTTGTCATTTTTAAAGTTTACAAGTATGTATACGAATGCAGTCATCTAAAATTTCATTTATAAATATTATTATAGAATCAGCTTGTTTCAAAAATCGCACTTGATTTGGTGCATCGGGATTAGTACGAATAATGTTTCGAGATGGTTCTCTGTCTACGGGGTATTTAATCTATTTGAAATTGATTTCTAAAGCAAGTGTGAACGAAGTTGCACTTCAACTACTTAATCGCTAGTAGAACTTTGAAGATTCAAAATTACTTCTTCTAAGTCATCCATTGTTGCATTAATGTTTTCCTGCAAAACTGAGAAATATCATCTATATCTAAGGCTTCATTGTGATTCTTAATGTTTTCTTCAGATCTTCAAGATCTATTTCAGAAAAAGTAATATCAAATTCAGAAAAAGTAATATCAAATTCAGAAAAAGTAATATCAAATTCAGAAAAAGTACAATCAAATTCAGAAAGTTCAAAATCTTCAAGTTTTCATAAACCAAATCAAGGTGAAGGAGCAAAGGCGCATTTGTCAAACATTTGCATTATTCTCAGTCTATTACCCCAGAGGCAATTTTTGAATCTGCAACTTTAGGATATAGCGTTTTCTTGTATAGGTAGGGCTGTGTATTTTTAGAACATATATACTTTATACGACTGGTTTCAGCCGTTTGCAGAGCTTCTTAGTTCAATTTTACACGATAAAAATATATTTTTTGATTTTACCCTATTAGTTTGCTACTATTGAAACTATTGCAGGCTAGTCCATTCATATCCACACCCCACTAGATTTTACCTGGAGGTCCTAATAAGGCCGCATGAACTCCCACTTCTCAAATCAAATGTATGTATATCAATGCTACCTATTTATCTTAAGAAGTTTTCGAGAAATTTTTGCGATTATCATATATATATATATATATATATATATACATGTTCCGCGCTTTGTACTCTCCCTCCTCGCTTTTATTATTTTGTATATTTTGTAGACATATTCCGTGATATGTACATTCTCTTAAAAAATTTTTTTTCCCATATTTCTTTATAAGATATTTTGATGGAAAAATACATTTCTTTTAAAAATTTTTTTCATTTCGCCTTTTGCAATTATGTGAAATTTTTTGTTTGCTAGACAGGCTGAATTTAATGGTTGTCTGTTAGAAAATTTTTCTGAGTATTGACTCGAATTTTTTACAGAGAATATGTCATGGCCCAAAGATGAATCCAATAAATTTTAAGATACGAATCATTCTCTGTCAATAAATTGATTTATGGTACTAAGTGAATAGAGAATGGTGCATAAAGATTGGGAAAGTAAAATTCCGTAACTTGTGAAAATTGGGGAAATTTTGGAATTTTCAATATATGGTGAAGTTTCGTTATATGTACTACTGAAAAATGTCACATAAAATCACTATGGAAATGGACTTTTCCGTGCTGTGTACAGGCAAATCCCCGCTTTGCAATACAAAGTGATATATATATATATATATATATATATATATATATATATACATATGTGCATATATATTTTATATAAAATATATACCTACATATATATATAGTGATATATATTTCTGTACACATAAATTTACGTAAAATGTATTCATATATGCATATATGTATAAATTTTATGTTATTTTATGTGTACAGAAATACATAAAACTATATAAGTAATAAAGAGAAATGGTATATTCTTAATATAATTGGGGGTGCTTACCCGGCGATATAGAGTATGACTCCCCTCCCTATAACATGGATCTAATATTAAAAATTAATGTTTAGTAACAATTGCTTAGAAAAATTAAGGGAAAAACTGTAAGCTGACGATGCTTATGGCTGTTAATTTTCTATTGAATGTTTCTATTTTAAAATGCATAAATATTTTTAAAGTCTGCAAAATTGAATAATGTTTACCCTCTCAAAAAATGAGTTTGTTTTCAATATTTCAACAACTTAAAACTACGGCTTCAACTTCTGATTTTTAGCTTATTGCTATCGGTATTAGTAAAACGCTGTTCAAGATAAAAATCACTTTCTAAGGTACGTTTTCATAACACAAAATTATGTTTTGTTAATCAAGTAAAACAAAATTACCACTAAACTTGGAGAGAATTTCGCAGGGTGTTCAAGATGATTGCAGCGCTTTTTATAGAAGAGAATCTCTGTCTAAAACCGAAAACAGTATTCGATTTCGATTGAAAATCGCGTTTTGTTTTTTCGGACATACTGCCGAGCTTTAGCATTGAATATATTTTCATGTGTAGTTGAATCCTCAATTATTTTTAAATTCATACTTGTTATTGTACAATCAATGGCATCATTAAGCCAACCATTTCAATATAATATCTAAGGCATCAAAAAAAACTTGCAACTCAATTTAAAACTTAATATTAGAAACCGTTCTGCAATAAAATTGCAATAATATATGAATACCCTATGAATGCGTGTTACTAGACTGAGAACTTATGTTCGGTGTTTTCACCTAATTATGCTATGTAGTTCATAGATCAATGAAAGACAGGCTAGTGATAGTTTGAAATGAATCAATGCAAAAATATCGACAATTAATTTAGATAACTAAATTTCTGTGATCTTTATTTGATAATCTGCAGGAGCTCTTGTGAACCCTTGAGTAGATTTGTCATCTTCCATCGGGTCATCAGGAAGGCTTTCAAGTGTGAAGTTTCTTAATATTGTAACTAAGAAAAAAAATATCTCCATTCTTGCTAGAGTTTTTCCAGGGCAGATTCTGGGTCCAAGTGAAAATGGTATTAAATTTTCATTGTTGATTACTTTTCCATTTTCATAGAAATTATTTACATCAAAATTATCTGGATTTTTGAAAGCATTTCGATCCCGATGAATGCAAAAGATTGATACTTGCATCATAGAACCTTCAGGGAAGAGGTAGTCTTTTGTTTTAATTGGTCGAACCAGTTTATGCATCAATGAACGATAACCAGTACAGCCAAATCTGGAGGTTTCTAGCATGAATGCATTCGTGTAAGGCATTGAGTCAAGATGTTGAAAATTTGCTCTGCTACTTCCTATGACAGAAAAAATCTCATTTCTAATATTTTGCTGAACGTCTTGATGATTTTTTAGGTAAAGTAGGGCCCTTTTAGTTAAAGTGGGCCCACTTCATTGTTGTGCTGGTTGTATCTGTTCCAGCTGAAAAAAGATCAGTCACAATTGATTGAAGAGCTAAATCAGAATATAGATTTTGATTTTCTTTTTGAGTCAGCAACAACTTCTCCAATAAGCATTCTTCAAGTGCACCACGTACATACTCTTCACCTGAAATAAAGTAAAATCATTTCAAGGTTATTTTTTAATTACTAACTATATCGGTAGACATAATAAAACGAATCCCATGTTAATTCCTTATTGCCTTACTCAATTAATATTTTGCATCTTCACATGCATATTAAAATGTGAGAATTTTTATTGAAATTGAGTCATTTGATGAAAATGAAAATTATATTATTCTTTGCTTAACGTTTTCAAATCACTAAGCCTTCTCAACTAAAGTAGATGTTTTCTAAAAATATTTATAATGAAACAATTGAATTATTATTTGGCAACTTTACATTTTTTATTTTATGCAAATTAATAATGCAAACTCAATTTTTAAAAATTAATTATATAGAGTATATAGGCCTATATGTGAATATATATATATATATATATATATATATATCTTTAGAAAAGAAGTAAAGACCTAGAAAGAAATACTGAGCATTGGAGTGTTTCCTGTAAAAAATGATATAAAATTAATAGTTGAACTCACTTGACATAAACTTCTTGTACTTTCTAATTTCTGATGAACTAAAGGATAAAATGGTTTCAATTGAATGAATAAGTTTTTCAATCATTTCACTTTGCAAGAATGGAATCTTTCTCAACCAGGCAGGGATGAACCCTTTGAAACTAACATTTCGTGATGAGAAGATTGTCTGAAATGCATCGAAAACTTTTTGGAATGATTTATCATTGTAATCAAATCTGATTCCAAAGCAAAGTTGGCAGATGATGTTTGTTGAAGCAGTATACAGCAAACGAGTGGGACATTCTGTACTTTTTGCGTAGGTTTCGCGAATTGCGTCAACCAAATGATTTGATTCTTCCTCTAGCTAAACACAAGGTTAAAACTCCTTAATCATAACAAAGTTTCGAAGTAGTCTTAAAGTCTTAAAGCAACGAAAAAATAATAAGTTTGTGAATACTAAAAATGTTAAAGTATAAATTCTAAGTATATATTTTCACTTCTTTCGAATTCTTTTTATAGTTGCAATAATATTAATCACATCCATTAAGTATAATGTATATGCACAACTACAAGAAATAAAAAAATGAATTATTTTATAAAGGATTCAAGTTTATGTGTACATTTATTTTTCTATCACATATTTTGAAGATGTTCATAAAGTGCCTACCTATTCAGAGGTGTACATTTCTAAAGTTTTTGGGGAGCATCATGAAGGCATTACTGGACTAGACTGGTAAGTTCTTATGATAACTCTTAAGGGTTTCTTGGTGACATTCATTTAAATAGTGAAAATACAATTCATATTATATAAGTAAATATTTCAATTGAAAGCGTGTCTCAAATATTTTCATTAAAATTGTACTTTTAAGAAAAAAGCCTGCATTACCACAAAATTCATGTCTATCACAAAATGATTTAGTGTTAGGCTATACAAAGGCATTTTATGCTTGCAGTTCTTGATAATAACAAAAAAAGGAATTTTTGTAATCACACAGCTTTAGTTCAAATGTTTTGTAATAATTAAATCAATATGCAGTCACAGAGGAAACTAAGTAAGTAGTTCTTCCAATTTTAGAACATTTGCTGTTTCAGAAAGGTAACTCATACATACAAATAATATATCTTATATTTGTTAGCTGGGCTACTGGACCAATTAAATGTGCTATACTTCCTTTGCTTCCATTTAAGCAATTCAGATAGTCAAACAATTTTTAAAAATAGTCGTTTGACCATGATTTATATGGACAAAATTCAGTGAAAAGATCCCAATTAATTAAACTTTGTATTGTAAGTGCAAATAAAATGTACAAAGTCCTTTTTTGTCAATTCCAAGTAAAATGATCCGTTTAATGATCTGTAGAGGGTCCTTATTAGAGAATGACTACATGAGTTTATGATCGACCCGAATTAGGGTCGAAAATTTACTACAGAAACCAAAAAACCCGAAGCATAGACACCAATTTGCAATATTTAACTTCTTGTTTCTCACTCAAATAAGATGATGATCAGCATCAGTAACTTTTTGATCAATCAATCTAGGTTTTATTCATAGTTCAACGCACTTAGTACCCGAACCCGGAGCGACACTGTACGTCAATTTGATACCCGAGCCGTTTGAACACAAAGATCGAGTCGGGTTTAATCGGGTATCCGATGTCAATTCTAGTCACTATGTATTAAGGAGAAACTCATCCTATGCTTGTTGGGTAACAGCCATCGCAACTTCTTTGACACATAGTTGCTTTTAAAACAATTCAACAATTGCCAATTTTTATCTCTATATATAGATGGCTTTGCCTATCCCACCCTTCAATCAAATGACATATATTCTTAAATGATAATTACAATTGGATATCTGAACAGCTTCTTGAAGATACGTATCTATACCGCAAAAGTTAACGTTAAAATGCCAATGTTCTCTAGAAACAGCAAAGCGTCTATTTTGATATTTTCAAGTCATTTTCTCAAGGCATTTTATAGCATTTGTATACATCTATTGGTAAATCCTTTTGGGCATATAGTTGGAAATATGTTTTTTACTGTTTATTGTTTTGGCGTTTGTGTCCGGCACGGTCCGAAGTCTATGGGTTCATACCGGGACATTTATTGCATTTACCATAATTCAATAAAACTTTCCTTTTCATATTTGACTTTGTTTAAGCTACTGTACAAACGTTACAGTTTTTGTTGCAGAATAAATTATAGCAAGCAATGTGATATGATAAATTTGAATTATTTTGAGTCCTTCCAATTTTTAACTATTACGACTTAGCTGACCGATTATGCAGTTGGACATAGATTAATACAAGTAGTTTGCCAGCTACATAACACGGACGGGCCAAAGGTTTTACAGGTGGTCTGCTATTCCATATTTTACGGTCGCTAGTACTGTGCCTGACGTACTTGAAAAGATCCAGATATTTTCATTGAAAATTCCAATATTTAAGAAAGCCTCAAGCTTTATTATTTCCTAATGTTCAAATAATCAGGCGTCGAAAGCCCATGCGTGCATTAAAAATGAAAATGAAGGAGGGAACCATCCATCTTGTTGTAATATTTTGGATATTTTCCTTAGTTCATGAGGTATAAGCAGTTTTATATTTTTCAATGGTAAAGCATCGCACTCCAAATGCTCTTCATACCAATCACATGATCTAACGGTAGCCTAGGATATTCTTTAGAAATTCAAATTACGATTCTCCAATTTTCCAAAGTACGACTATTTGACATTTTAATAGAAAAAATACCTAGATTTGCAAAACCTAGTTTATTATCATCACACAAAATTAGAAATTTTTTAAACAACTGTACAACTGCTCTTATCCTTTAGCCGTATAAGGAAAATGTATACCCTTATAAGCGGTATAATGGTAACATTTTGTTATAAAGTGAGAATGAAAATAAAGCCAGCATANCATTTGTATACATCTATTGGTAAATCCTTTTGGGCATATAGTTGGAAATAAGTTTTTTACTGTTTATTGTTTTGGCGTTTGTGTCCGGCACGGTCCGAAGTCTATGGGTTCATACCGGGACATTTATTGCATTTACCATAATTCAATAAAACTTTCCTTTTCATATTTGACTTTGTTTAAGCTACTGTACAAACGTTACAGTTTTTGTTGCAGAATAAATTATAGCAAGCAATGTGATATGATAAATTTGAATTATTTTGAGTCCTTCCAATTTTTAACTATTACGACTTAGCTGACCGATTATGCAGTTGGACATAGATTAATACAAGTAGTTTGCCAGCTACATAACACGGACGGGCCAAAGGTTTTACAGGTGGTCTGCTATTCCATATTTTACGGTCGCTAGTACTGTGCCTGACGTACTTGAAAAGATCCAGATATTTTCATTGAAAATTCCAATATTTAAGAAAGCCTCAAGCTTTATTATTTCCTAATGTTCAAATAATCAGGGGTCGAAAGCCCATGCGGGCAGATTAAACAAACATATTGAGAAATGCCTCAATCGTAGAGCAACCGGACGTGCATTAAAAAGGAAAATGAAGGAGGGAACCATCCATCTTGTTGTAATATTTTGGATATTTTCCTTAGTTCATGAGGTATAAGCAGTTTTATATTTTTCAATGGTAAAGCATCGCACTCCAAATGCTCTTCATACCAATCACATGATCTAACGGTAGCCTAGGATATTCTTTAGAAATTCAAATTACGATTCTCCAATTTTCCAAAGTACGACTATTGGACATTTTAATAGAAAAAATACCTAGATTTGCAAAACCTAGTTTATTATCATCACACAAAATTAGAAATTTTTTAAACAACTGTACAACTGCTCTTATCCTTTAGCCGTATAAGGAAAATGTATACCCTTATAAGCGGTATAATGGTAACATTTTGTTATAAAGTGAGAATGAAAATAAAGCCAGCATATTTGCACTATATTCCATCACAGACATTCAATGTCAATGTTTCTATTATAAAATCACAAATAACGGAAATTTTAAGAAGCCCAGTGATAATGCAGCATCTTTATTGGCTTTTGAATGTTTGTTGCTAATGTGGAATTGGATTTTAACATGCTCTTTCACCAAATGTTTTCCTAATGCTTCAAAAATAACTTTCGGGATAGCTTGTGTCCACATCTTTTTAATACTAAAAGCAAATAGCCATTGAATACAGCAATTATTCTGAATGTTGAATAAATCGAGTAGTGGCCAGGGAATCGTTTTACGCCTACATGTAAACTCTACTGCTTTCATTGAACTAGTCAACGACTTTGTTATCTAAATCGGCTTCCAGAATGAGCACTGACTTTTTCCAGTTTTAGCCTTTTCACAACCTTTATGTGAAAAACTAAAAAGGCTGACGTTCTCGCTTCACTTTGGAATGCAGGAAACCATAATTATTATGCTTATAGGTCAAACACGAACAAACAAAACCATTTTTGTTCCTAATTTCAGAAGGAATCTAAAATCAGTAACTACAAATCGTTCCTATTCTATTAGCGTCAAATTCATTGGAAGTAATAAAATCGCTAATCCATGTGAAGTGAAGCAATTATCTGTAACAATATCTCTGCCACTGAATTTGTATGATTTCACAAGGTGCGTTAAAAAATAATGTCCTAATTTATAATATCTATCTTAGTGTAATTTTAATATTACAATATCACCATGATTGGTTAATCACTATGGAGATATAACTATAGTTATCAATAAATCCTTGACTTGCTTCGTTGCCAAAGCGCTTTAAATTATTCTTTCTATATAGTTAAAGGGGATTTAGATTAAAGAAAGTAGTGTAAACGTAAATATGTGATGACTTAATTAATATTAACAAGCAGTAGGAACGCTCTTTGTTAAGGCGGCTCTTGCTGATTATTTTTGTTGAGTTCGAATTTTAATATCAGCGTAGTAAATAGTCTGATGTTCTTTTATAATCAGCTCTTTTGATCAGGGATCCAACATGATTAATCGTCAACGCGATTAATCGAGATTAATCGGATCGATTAATCTATCGTGCTGGTCAAGTAGATTAGATTAATCGTAAACAGCGTGCTCGATTAATCTAGATTATTCTAATTAATTGGATGCTTGTGCATTCAGTTGTCATTTTCGGTTTGATCTTATCTATGGCCACTATTCTTGAGTCATGTTTAACAAAAGAAAACCTTAACACCGGACATAGAAAAGGAGCATGATGATTAGGCCACGGTTAGACTAGTGATTGGTTCAAAAGTGATCTATCACATTTTGATTGAATCGCACGTCTATCCACCCGAGATAATTAGCGATGTGACGATCACGAAGAAATCGTGCTCGTTCGATTTCCTTGTGATCGTCACGTCGCTAATTATCTATATATGTTCCGATATATCGCCATCATAAGTTATTTTGATATTTAAGAAAATACACTATTAAATCTTTTTGAATTCCTTAAAGGCTTTGCTATTTTACGAACTTTCATTGGCCGCTTATTCCATAAGTGCATTTTCCAAAAACTTAATTTTACTTCTAAATTCTTGATGCAGACCATAGCTGGAAGTGGTCTGGTTTAGTCCGATCTGGTCCTTAAACATTAGATTTCTGTTCTGTCTGGTCGAGAATTTCCTAAGCTTATATGCAAATTTAAGTAATGATTCTTTTCTATTTCAATATATATTATAGCCAAATATCTACAATAAATAATTTATAAGCACCCAATCAGTTGAAATAATCAATTATCAATGTCAAGTCATACATTTTGCTGTTTACCTAATCTCATTACAGCACCTTCGGCAAAAACAACTAAATTTATCAGATACAAATTTCACATTTAATAGCTTGCTCTTTCTAGCTCATTCTCATAAAATTGTTAATTAATAATAATTTTGATTTATTGCAAAATTACGTCATATTTCTTTCAGTGGCCTACACAAGAAAGGACATGGTGGAATGTCCCCGTCAGGTGTTCAAATTTGATTTCAACTGGTTAAATATAAAATTTTCGGTAAAAGATTGAAAGATTTAAAATCTAAAATCATGAAATGCTTTTTTAAGTACTATTTTCTCAAAATTTTCAAAATGTGCTGTATTAAATTTTTTCTGCAGGATTAAACATTATCAAATTTTTTGCTAAATGTTTCCAAAAAGTACTCCTGATTTTCTAGTGCGTTTAGATTACTAAGAAAATCTTAAGTACGCTATTATCGACTGGGCGTAATATTTTGGCCTCCATATAAATGTATGAAAGAAAATTTTTGGAATTAGTCAAAAATCACTGGTAGATGACATTTTTAGAGCAATATTAATCGTATACAAGCATACTTCATCTTATGGCTATTTGCTTTAAAATTATACAAGAGCCTTAAATGGATTAATTTTTTCACAAATTTAATATTGGTGCTTCATGCTTCTATTTCGCGATTATAAACATTTTGCTTAATTCTACCGTGGCCTACTAAGTAATAGGCCTGACTCAACATAAATTTAATGTTCATCAAATTTGTTTGTTAGGTCATTTATTTTTTAATATTAATGAGTCAAATTCAGAACTATGATTGTCAACCATCCCGGATTGCTCGAGACAGTCCAGTATTGACCTCGCTTGTCCCGACCTGGCAGACAGATGTCATTAAAAACTCGGCGAATATGCAGAATATATTTTAGCGAATTTTTTGATCAAACTTTGAAATTAATAAATTGTTAAATTTTGTGGAAAATTTAATTAATTCCATTACTAAAAATCAATATTTAGTGCAATAATACAAAAAATTTAATATAGATATATTACAATAAAAAATCCGTTGCGATACAATATTGCAATATATTATTTTCTTGAACATTACTTATTTTAAAATAAAAAAATCACTTTTCCAAAAGTAGTAATTTACTAGTGAATTACGTTGTTTTCCATGAAATTTAGAAACATTTCTGCAGGATTTTGAAAGGTTTTTGCTAAAGCCGATAACTATGTAACTCCTTCGAACAAAAATTTTTAATTCAGTTAATGTTTTGGGGTTTCTCAGTTGAAACAGCTTAAATTTTACATATTGTAATATGTATATATGGTGAAGTATGTGAAATTGAATAGTGGCCACATACATATATATGACATCCACCTCATTTCACCTTGTAACAATTTTCTTCAGATACTGTTAGTTTACTATGCGATTCCCAAAAGGAAACACCATTCCCATACAGCCTATCACACAGACTTAACTGGTCACTCAAAATGACAGAAGCAAACAAGAATTAAATTAGATATTCACAGAAGTATTAAATGTAACATAATATGTAGCGAAAGATGTTCACTAATTAATCAACAGTAATTTAAATATTAATTACCAAAATTTATGTGATAGCAACCTTTTAGGAAAACTTGTGATCAATAATTCACAGCTACTTAGCTAAAAAATACATAGTTTTAAAAAATCATTGGTAGACTCGCAATTGACACTCCAAATAAATATAAAATCATATGAACAACCAAAATAGTAGGACCAGAAAGTAAATTGACAATATCTAAACTATTTTACAACGTGCGCAATATCAAAAAAGCAAAAAATATGTTCCAATTTTTTTTGTATTGCCCATCAAAAAAGAGCCTATCACTCATCCCCATCTCAAAACATCTCATATTTGTGGAATCCTACGCTCTGGGCGATCTATATCTTTATGTGTGGCCACTTACTTAACTAAATATTTAAATGTACCTAATAAAAAATCTTAGTTTTATTACCATTGCTTCTAATTTGTTTTTTCCCATTCCTAAATTGCGTAAAGACTTCATCACTGTTCGCCTATGCTCTCTCCACACACTTCCATTGGCATTTAAAATACCATGCTCAATTGGTTCTCTGTAAATTGGGCTTCCCTTCATTGGTGGAAATCTATCACTTGAAACTTCTGCATGATTAATGAAGATTTCTTTTGCAAGTTCAAGGTTTGTAATAATGAAATGAAATTTTCTTGCCCAGAAATGGCATGCAGTCACAGCATCGCTTCCTAAACTACATCGTTTTAATTGCATATTAGATGCTATCATATAAATTGATTCGAAATAAGGAGTAGGCACTTCCATAATATTAGAATCTAATATCACTTATCATTTAGAGGAAAAATGTAGCTCGAATTTGTATGCTGGTTTCAGGAATAAAGAAAAAGAAACTTCTTGTAGTTCTGCAGACTGCAGTTTTAAAATGGTGCAGGCAAAGAGATATCAAACTGTATACGATGAATTGGGAGAATATCATTACAACATTTTGTGCTGAGCGCTCGGCAGAAGTTTGTATTTCTTGAGCAGATTTAGGATAGACCATTCCCACTCAATATATTTAGTTCGGAATGGAAAGACATCTGCCAAATTCTGCATGTCTAAATCATATTCTTGAGATAATGCTAGATATCGACAATTGTTTTAGGAAAAGTTTATCTTATGGTTTGATTCTTGAGTCCTTTCTCCACAAGCAACTAGATACGACTTGTAATTACTTCTGTTGCTTTATTACTAGCCTCAATGTCAAATCCAACTAAGCAGAGGAAATGCATTTTCGGAGCTTGCTGTATTCTGACTTATATTTGGCTACACAGCGAGCAATTTTGAAGGTTTGAAGGGATATTGAAATAAGGAAAGACTGAAATCTGCACAGGTGTATAGAACAAACAGTAAGGCACAGTGTATTGAGTCTTCATAATTAAAAACAGCAGAATGTATTTGATAGCTTTTTTGAATCTCATTCAGAAGACTGGAATTAAGTGAAAACTTCAAGTGCTCAAAAATTTAAATGCTCACTATCAGCTGCTAATGAATTGTGTGTTTGGTTAAGCAAATGAAACAACTATATGGTTCAAAAATGAAGAACAACTCGCAGTAAGTTTAAAGAAATTTTGAACAGTACCAAAAAAATCTAAAAAAATACAATTTGCTGGTTTTTATAATTGTCTTATTAATAAATTATCTGCCATCTTTCACAGTAATAGAAGAACATCAGAAATTCGAGCAAAATAGTTTCTAATGAAATAATACTTTTTGAAAGGGTCAGGCATAAAAAAATCAAAATTTTAAAATTTATATATATATATATAATATATATATATATATATATATATATA
>CABFPE010000001.1:2990103-3000796 GCA_900660155.1 Hofstenia miamia
TATATATATATATATATATATATATATATATTGACGTGAACACAGCACACGTTAAGCGTTTTCGATTTTAAAAATCATCGTCAGAACAAAATTGCGCCAATATAAATTGCAATAAACTAGATTGGTTCTAGTGTACATTAAAGCTATAAATATGCATGCACTTAAAACATTTTAGGATGTTAGTACTTGGTTGATTATTAATTAATTGCTCTTTATTTTTGTTCTTAATGTAAAGAGCCTCCATTACTTTTAATTCCTTTGTTATTTTTAAAATTTTAAAATTTTTTAGACTGATGTTGTTTGTGGAGAAATATTTCCGATTTTTGCTCTTGTAATTAAATGACGACTTGTTTCACCAATGTACGCTTTTTGACAAGCGCCACAATTGTTTCATAAACTACAGATGAAATCAAAGTCTAATTCAAGAGTGTCCTCGTTTTTTATAATATCAGATGTTTTTAATGATTTGAAAATTGGGGTTATGATGGTTCTCTTTAGATCTTTTTTACGCATTTTAAGTTATGATTATAGCTGCAGCAAGATAATATGGTTTGGCAAAGGTTCACAAGTCAAAGGATGATCCACCCTTTAGACCAATCCTTTCAATGATTAATTCACCAACATATAATTTAAGAGAATATTTAGATGAATTATTGAAACCATACATCCCGAATAAGTAAAATTTAAAAGATTCATTTCACTTCATTAATAAATTTATATCAGAGATGGAATAAGGCAGGCTAGCCAGTGGATCAGTTCGAGTCAAACTCGAACATTGTCTAAACTTGCACGTCAATTAATTTAGCCCAAACAACTATTGGTCAATTAACTGATTGCTTTTTTCTAGTGTTAGCTGTTACAGATCATCGTTCAAACTTAGATCCGGTAACAGCTGAGGCGTTAGAATATTTTTCTTATAATTATGTTATTTGTACCTGTTTGTAATTATTCTCAATTTAATAAAGTCTATTAGCAGTAGCAGTCGTAGATTTAGGCCAAATTCGGGTAGAGCTAAAACGCATCGGGTTTGGGAAGTGTTGGGCAAGAAAAATCGGCCCAATTCCAACTCCGATTTAGATTGTATTGATTAGCTAATTTATCATCAGCGGCTTGAATCTACAGAATATAATCTATGCAATCTTAGCTGCAAAATACTAGATTCGACTCATGTTAGCAACACGGATTAATTGAATTTTAATCATTGAGATAAAAATTCCTTAAAACTAACAATATACAACTCACAAATGAAATTTTTACTGCTGTTTATGAATATATGTTTAGCAGTGTGCAATTAGTAACAGTGTTACTAACAGGTATAAATGTGTTCATCTTAATAAAATTTGGTGTTAACTCAATTGTTTTCTGATGTGTTCTGATTTTTTCATTAGGAGGGCTTTTAACCCTTGCTTAGTGCCGCTTGTGCTTTTCATTTTTTACACCCTCTTATGCAGCTTATGCTTGCGTTTGTTAAGACACTGATGCATGCCCCTCCCAACTAAAATAGCCGAATCCACCCTTGCCTATCTTCATTCAGGCAAAACATCAACTGTTTAAATTTTGAATCTAGATAGGAGAAACTTAAAAACATTGGGTTACAGTTGAACAAACAGGTAACGAATAATTGATGATACAAATAGAATATAAAAATTGTTAATATATTATAAATATCAAATATATATATATATACAGCACTGGCCAAAAGTTTGGGAACAGTAACCTGTCTAAAGCATGTTTTAGGCTATTTACTGGAAACTTCGTAAAATTCCTGGAATTCCCAATTTTTTCTTAGAATTTATAACAGATTCATTTAGCCAATAAAATTAACACAACTTTAGATTTACACACAATACATTTTCACTGAAAAAGCATTATCATTATAGTTTAAAATATGGTCCGTGGCAGTAAAATTTCACCAACAAAGCGTGCTCTTGTACGAGGAGGGGTATAATTATCGCGCTATAGCTGTTAGAATGGGCGTGTCAGTATCTTCGGTATCAAGAAGTGTTACTCGCTATCAGCAACTGCAAAATTTTTCCTCTCGCAAGCGGTCGGGAAGACCAAAAATGACAACCCCTCAGACTGACCATCACATTCACCATTACGTCGTCAATCAACCATTCTCTTCATCTTCTAAAGTCAAAGCAAATCTAGGTGCGGTAGTGCAGAATGTATCAACACGCACTATTAGGCGTGGATTGAATACTACCTTTGACCTTCCATCGTGCAAACCGGCAGCCAAACCCCGATTGTCTTCAAAGAACATTCGAGTCCGGTTGCGATTCTGCGGGCAATACCAACACTATACCCTTGAGATGTGGCATCAAGTAATATTTAGTGACGAATCCAAGATTTGCCAGTTTACATCATACTGGCCACACGTTCGACGACCAACAAACCAATGAATCAACACACGTTACACGCAACAAACTATCCGATCAGCACTTTCTGTGATAATTTGGGGTGCTATAACTGCGAACGGGCGTGCTGGTCTGCATTTTGTTCCTGACAACGAGACAGTCACAGCCAAGGCCTACCTCAAAATAATTCAGGAGAAGGTTCCCATGTTTATGCAGCTTCGTGGAACATCTGTACTGCAACAAGATGGTGCTCCTTGCCACAGCGCCAAAGTTGTGAAACAGCGGATTGCATCACAAGACTTTTGGCTGCACAGAGATTACTGATGATTATTGTAGAAACCTGGTCGAGTCAATGTCAAATCGCATTGCTGCGTGTTTGGCCAATAATAGCGGACATACAAAATATTAGTGTTTTTCTGAATTAACTATTTACTTTCTACGAGGTGTTATCATATTGTTTCTACATTGTGTTATTGTATTGTTTCTACATTGTGTTTTTTAGTGTAAAATACAAAAATTTCTAAATTTGGAAATGTTCCCAAACTTTTGGCCAGTACTGTATATACAGTATGTCCCATAAAATACGACGACTTTTTATTAATGATAATTCTATGTCTATGTCAGGTTAAGAGATGAATTTATTCCTGCTCTTCAAGCAAGACAGATATTATTATCATCACATTTCCAACAAGATTGTGCTCCAGCACATACCGCCAGAGCAACTCGTAATTTCTTAACAGATACCTTTCAGCATCGATGGGTTGGCAAATTTGGACCGATTCCTTGGCCAGCACGTAGTCCTGACCACTCGTCCTGTGATAACGCGTTATGGGTTCTGCTAAATCCTTAGAAACGTAGCAAGAAAAGCACAAAACAAAGAAGTACTGAAAGGCGTTATTCAAGACGAATTTATGCGATTTCCAGTTGAAACTCTCCGAAAAATCAATGACAGAACGTTCAGACGAATGCGATTGTGTATTTAACTAGGAGATCTTCAAGTTGATACTTATGATTAATTTTTTACATGTTCCTTAGAATAATTGTTAGAAATTACGTAATCGTTACAATAAACTTTTGAAATATATATTTTCTTTACCTTGTTTTCTTTTTATAGAACTCGTTATAACTTATGGGACAGACTATATATATATATATATATATTATATATTGTATCTTAGTGTTATGTTAATCCAGTCTTAAGAATATTATCTTGCTTACATTAGTCATTAGCGTGTGATTGATGTTATGAATAAAATGTCACCTAATTTTCTTTGTTCCTCTAAAAGTCTTTGATCACCATCTGCATAGAAGTCCTCCCTTATGTTTCCAAAAAATGGTATCCATCTTCCTGGTGCACGGGGTAGTTTTTGCAGCGTTTGTTGGACGTTGAGCCAGTAAATGCTCAAAAATACTGGTATTAGAAGAAGAAACAATGCCACTATTAGCAACATATTGAATGACTCAATTGAAATATTAGTTTGCTTTGTACATATTTAAATTAATCATGTTTAATTGCACCAATACTATTTCAAATAAAATGAATTATTGACATAAATATTTCATGGAGATTTCATAGTTTCATTTTTAAGATTAACATCTTGTAGCTTTGTTTCTGGTTTTTAGACTCCTTGTGATAAATATCCGGTCATCACATTTAACAGTGAATAAAATATACTTTCAACTTTTATTTTATCGAATATTAAATAGAAAGAATACTTGCATACACGTCTAGGTAATTTACAGATAAGGGAATGAGGGCATTTCTTTATGTTTCATTTCATAGCCATAGTATTACTCAACCAATTCTCTTAGTTCAAACTTTGTGATGTCTTATTAATATAACACTATCATGAGGTGAATGTGCCACTAACAATTTACTACTGTATAATATTTTACCATGTTTGGTTCTAGTGATTTTGCCTCTATATGAAAAAAATAAAAATGCCTAGTTTGATGGTGGGACGTTTTCAAAAAAGCTGCTCTAATTTGGATTGATAAGCATGAACATCTCATGCACTAATCGTCGCATGGGCGCCTTTGATGTTACCAACCACTCTGAAAACCAGATTGGTCTTTTGGGCAAATGAGAAAGTTAATTCCTGGAGTGTTTACTGTGAACCTTCGTTTCTGCGGACCCTTCAAATCACAAACACTTTAATCAGTAGTTAGAGATAAATGAAAATCATTAGCAATCTGCAGTCAGCAGGAACTTGCACCGCATTGGTGATTTGGCGTTTTTTGGCTGCTAAGTACAATTGTTGACGTCCTGTCTTCCGTGGATGTTTCTTCAGAATTTGCCGAAAATAGCCTTTCTAGGAATTCCGATATATATATATATATATATTATAACATCGGCAGGTACTGGTTCCTAGTATCTCCAGGTTACTCGCTTTTCGTGTTTATTAGTTACTAGTTCTTTGTACATTATTGTTAATATGAAGTGTATATAAGACACCTAAGTATTTGTAAATAGAGAAATAGTTAGACGCGTTCTCTTAATTAGCGCACTTCCGTGCACCTTAGCGGTGCTACAATGTATATATATATATATATATATAAATTATTAAAGTGTTAATAAAGTACTGAGCTTCATAGGTTTTCATTCAAAATCTTTATCAGAACAAATTTGCAGGAAATATTTATATAAAAATTTTGCATATACTGCTTGCACTAAAAATGTTACAAAAATTCTTCTGTTTATTTGTTAAACTTGATCATATCTCTTTTTTATATGCAGTGATTCAGCAATTATTGGAAAATTAGTTATTTTTCATAAAATTTCAAAATTTTTTGATGTTGGTATATTTCTGATCATAAATGTCATTTAATACCAATTTTAATGAATTCGTGTAGCAAAGTGTCTGCGTGTCCAATTGATTGTTGATAATATTCACATTTATATTTGTTGAAGAAGACAGAAACTTTGTTACCACAACTTTATCTCTTGAAATAGTTTGATTTACAATCATGTTAAATTGACGTTTTATTGATTTTCTAAATTTTAAATTTAACTTTTTTTGTTGAGTGGAAGACTTTAACTTTGTTGCCGATGTACACAGTCTTCCAATATACTTACTTCAAATTTCATTCTTTGTTTGATGTACCTTGGTTATTACTGTTGCTCTTAAATAAAGTTATTTCATCTCCATGTCTTTTAATTAGTTTGTGAGGACATCCATTATTTGTATATAAGTGATCAACTGCCTCAATAATGTTGTTATAGTTCAATGATTCGTGGTTTGCGCTTTCAATTGACCCTCAAAAACACGACTGTTTGTAACTATGATGCATGGTTGCAACTCTAATAAGTTATTCTTTGGTGTCATTTTCATTTACATCTTGATGAAAAGTGATTAATTTTAAAAAATCTGTAAAACGGAATTTTTGACAAAAAAATAATGCTCAAACCCTTTCAGGAATTTTTTTTATGACAGGTGAGTTGTAATATTTACATTATTGATAATAATTCAAAGTTTCATTCTCAGGTTGGATTTTTTCGTGCTACAGATTCCATCCCACAGAAAATGCACTTTTTTAAATAATATATTATGCGAAACAATATTACTAGTTTGACAATGAATGATGCACAATTACGCGGAGCGTGACTGAAATCGTTAGAATCTGAAGCTTAGTAAATTATGAGATAAACCATTTTAGATAGATTTCAAGGAATAGCCCAATTCATAAAAACACTGAAATCTATTCTTTCTGTCCTAAAGATCGACATGTTTACATATTTTAAATGTAATACATTTAATTTAAACATGCTTAAATTTTCAGAAAAAATATATGCAGGTGTTTTTGATATACATATAACATTTTATTTGAGAAATTTTATAACTAATTAAAAAAATGAGAAACATCAATTTCCGCCCTATAGATTATTGTTAACTTAAGACAGCGCCAGTTTCATTTTAACAGCGACATGGGAAAGATAAAACATTCAACAAATGAAATGACAATGATGCAGTAGTTTGTCAGATATACATGTAATTTTTTAAAAATATTTGAGATAAAATACATATCAATCAACTTTCTGGAGGAGTATTAAAACATGTACTTGAATTTATATTTATAGTTATATTGTATCTGTTCTGCTTAGCCACAGATCAAACTATTTTCACACAATGCACATGAATTAACTTTCTAGAAACCTACTCCTGAATATGCAACTGCATCACTACCTAGAACATTTGAATTTCAATTTAATACTACTTAGATAAAAAATTAACATATGATCATTAACCTTGGCATGAAATTTTTAGCAATGGGCACAACTTGAGCTTTTCAGGTTTTCATGAAAAGTATATTTTTAGTAATAATCAAATTTGTTTCCATCTATTTATTGACGCAAGTTGAAACATTTTTGTATTTCCATTTTCATATTTCACGTTATGAGCAATTTATGTTAGATATTTTCGACTATGTTGCCAATTAATTTTATTTCGTATGCTCAAAAAAATTTGCTAAGAATGTACGGAAATTTTTGAACAATTTGTAAGAAATAATGTTTGCATATTACTTACCTAGAACATTTTAATTTCAATCTAATACTACTTAGATGCTAAATTTACCATATGAACATTAACCTTGACATGAACTTTATAGCAATGGGCACAACGTGAGCTTTACTTAAAAAACATTTTTTTCTTAATCATAGTCAAAATTGTTTCTCTCTTCTCATTGAGCCAATATTATACATTTTATATATTTTCATGTTCACATTTCAAGGTATGAGCAATTGTTAGATATTTTCACCTATGCTAAGAATTAACTTTATTTCGTACTGTCAAAAAATTGCTAACAATAAAATGAAATACTTAAACTAGTTGTAGGAAAAAATGTTTACATAATACTTACATTTGTTGTTTAGGTTTTTCAACTAGTTACTTCCTAAATTCTTCTAGAACTTTCACTGAAATCAATAAGTATTCCAAGCTTAGTGTATTTTGAAGGTACGGAGAAATATATTTGTTGGCTGTTAATATGTTTCAGAATAAAGGTTATAATTTAAATATTTTCATGAACAACATTTTTCTTTCTGCTACTCATAGGCAGAGTTTTGGATTGGCTTGATTTTTGCAGCTAGTAAGTCAATACATTCTCCATACCAATCAAACCAATAAAAGTATGTTAAATTATTTTACAGATACACTCAAGCCAAGCCAGGCATCCAATGTTTATCCCCCAACCAATCCAACACCAAGCCAAACTAACAAACATTGTGACATTAAGAAGCTTTCATCTCTAGTCTATAGTATTAAGTTCTAAACATTTATGGGATGTTGCTTTATGATAGTAGATACATTGCATCATAAAGTTGTTTGACTATAATTAGCCTAATTTTGATGGTAGTGGTTCATCCAAATTTAACTATGAGTACAATAAAATATAGCACACTATTGGGTCATTCAAACCAAGTCAAGATGTTACATTTTAGAAGCAATCAAGCCAAACCAAGTCAACTTTTTTTTCAACAAACAAGGCATCCAAAATTTAGCCCTAACAAAACCAGCACTAAATCAAGCCAAGCCAAACACAAGCGATGCTTGTATCACAAGTTGACTGCTTATAGACATTTGCTGTGACCTATAATATATGCAAAAACGGAGTAAAGCTTTTTAGTATTCATTCTGCAAATGAACAGGGCATTACTTTGAATGCATATCTTAAAGAAAAACAATTTTTAAAGCAGAAGCAAGAAACATACATATATAATGTCAACAATACTATGTTTCTGTTATTAATAGTAAAGCTCAAATTTAAGATCAATGCATGATAAAAAAAACAGCTCTATTTTGCTAAAATGCTCATAAATCAGATTCACTTCATTATCATGTTCATCAGTAAAAATAAAAAAATAATTTATGGAAAAAATCAAACTCGAACTGAGATTAGACAAAATTCTTTAATTGATTTACTATTTGATTTCTGGAAAAAAACCATGGCTTGTTTTGAAAATTAATTTAGATATGAATTTAAAATGTATGTATATTTATAAATATAGCCATACCCAATTTTCTTTGTTCTCTTAGCAATTGCACATCACCCTTCTTCAATTCATTATAATTTATGTTGCCAAGAAAGAGAATGCAAAAACTGTGACTGAATGATTAATGTAAATAATGAAACGTAACGCGCTTAAAACGAAACTTTAAGACACTCTACTTGTAACTTTGAGATTTTGTGAGCATAGATTACACATTATAGTTTGCTAATATCTTTCGGATCGGTATGACATAAGCAGAAGTGTAATCATAAATACTTAGCAACAGGCCTGAAAGCGTGTCAAACCCTTTTGACCCGACCCAGCCCCACTCGAACTATATGTAGAGCCAATTCAATTCGACCCAACCCTTTTTCCTAAATTTGTCCCGACTTGTCAATTTGGACCCGTAGAAAGAATTTTAGAAAATATTTGATGTGCTTAAAACCCATTCAAAGCTAAAACTGAAAATGATACAACACAATATTATAGAAAGAAAACGAATATTTCCAATCATCCCTTGATCATCTATGAAGAACTAGCTTGCATTCTAAACAGATATCGATCTCTTACCATGACAAAGTTTGACGGAACAAGCTTAAAGCTGAAAATGTGTTTTGTGTAGTGCAAAGCACTATCCAAGACAGCTTAGATGAATTCATTGGAGATTAGGTTTCAAAAAGCAACATGTCCCCAAAACAATTTAAAATGAGATGTTTTGCTATGCATTAGGTGTCATGTGAGAAAACATTTTCATGTAACAAACTGTTTAATCACTCGGTGTAGAAAAAACCTATAAATGTAGTATGTAATTAATGTTATCGTTATTGAATGACCCAACGTGAACCTATTTAATGGCAAAAACCTTCGACCCGACCTGGACCTTTAAAAAGGTTAATTAGTTAATCTTAAGAAACGATAATCGCAGACAAATGCATCGTTTTAAAATGCAACAGTTCATTCTTTTAATTTGAAATGTAAATTAACTACATGTACCTTATGCATACAATTACTAAACGTAGATGTTGTTTAACAAAGCAGGTCCACACTGTACGTGAAATCTACATTTTAATTAATGCAATTTATATATTTGTAAGTTAAAATTCTAGTTTAAATAAAATTCTAATAATAATAATAATAATAATAATAATAATAATAATAATAATAATAATAACGTGGGCAGGTAGCCTAGTTGGTAGAGAGGCAGATTGGTAAGCTGAGGATAAGCAACTGTGATTGTGGTTAGCAAACTGGATGACTTAGCTCACAGGGTAGAAAGCACTCTAAAGCCTTGGTTGGCAACTTCCTAGGAGAATGTGAGTCCAAATTCAAACACAATATAACACTGATGAGAAGTCATGATAGAGCAAAGGCCCTCAGTCCTCGGCAGGCCTTCAGTCCCCAGAGGGTGCTAAGAATCTCCGGACAACAGGCGGACTCCACAATCGGGAGTGTGGACTCGAGAAGTGGCAGTATAGGATCCACAAAGACCAACGGACAACGGCATAAGTGGACAGATGAGCAGAACAGGACAGTATTTGAGTGTTACAGAAGAAGCAGGCCAAATTAGAGGGGTTACAGGAAGAGAATGTTGGAAAATGGAAGAAAACAGGAACAGGATTAGAAGTTACAGAGCAGAGGCTTGCAGGGCAAGTGAGAATGTTACAGTTGGATGAGATTAGGGGAAAAAGAAAGTTGAACAGGCTAAGCAAAGGGAAGATGAAGTGATAGATGTTGAGACAGAAGTGGCAGAACCAGCAGAACCAGTAGACGCAGAAACTGAAGCAGCAATCAAAGAAAAGATGAAGGAAGAAATATGTGAGAGAACTAGGTTGCCATTTCCAAGAGGAGTTAAGAAAAGCAAGCTAGCAGTAGAGACAGCAAAGGTCACTAAAGTATTGGTGAAGATAGATGCTAGGAGTGTCACAGAAGTAAATAGCTTAGTGTATGCAGGCGCATAGGAAGTGCTGAAGAATGTAGGCATGGACATGAAGAAGAAAAGGCAACAAGAAGATAAGGGAGACAGAAAGCCAGCATGGGAAAGAAGAATTGAGAATAAAGTGACAAAGATTAGGCAGCAAATAGTGAAGATCAGGACAAGTAAGGCAGTGCAGGACAGATGCAGGGTAGGTAAGGGGAAGACTGCAGAAACTGCAAGAGAAGAGCTTAAGCAGAGATTAGTTGCAAAAGCTGAGAAACTGAGAAAGTATAGGGCAAGGGCAAAGCAGGCAAGAAACAATACGAAGTTTGAGACCCAAGAAGGAAGATTCTACAAAGAACTAGATGCAGGAGAAAAGGCTACAGCTAAAGCAGGAAACTGTAGAAGCAGAAGCACTAGGGCTAAAGGAAT
>CABFPE010000001.1:3007357-3028077 GCA_900660155.1 Hofstenia miamia
TTTATGTCTCCAATCAGATGATTCACGCTTGGATTCATTTAATTATAATGATTGAGGAATTTTCTTGCCACCTTTTGATTCAACAGTTGCAGGTTTAACAATGTGCAGTTGAGGCACATTTGCTTCATGTCAGGAGACAGAAACTTGGGTACGATTTGTGAGCATAATTTTTCAATGATGTTGTGACAACTACTAACACTGATTTTAAGTAATTAAGCAACTTCACTTACCTTAATCCGTTCCTCAGCTCGAATAATCCACTTATATTACTAAATTTTTGGATCAAAAATTGCAGTTGGTGTTCTAACATTGGAATAATCCTGGAGCAAAATTCATGGCTGTTGTATTGGTTACGTTTACTCTATATTTGCCTGGGATGTACTGGCACACTAGTTACTATTTACCGTGATGCGTCCTGGCATTCTTGTCACACTGTAGTGCCTATTGTATATAATTGTAGTCTTTGTCGCTTGTGTTTTAATAAAACGATTTTACTCATTTGTACTGTCAAATCAATACATGGTGACAGAGGTAGGATGGCATTCGAAACATTGAATACGCCTCTTCCCTTTGATATCGATAGTCCAAATATAGCAATCGAATGGACCAAATGGAAACGAAGCTTTATGCTGTTCATGGAAGCCACTGAGGTTGACGAAAAGCCGGACAAATTTAAAATTGGAATTCTGCTTCGATGCAATGGAGACGTAGCAAATGAAGTTTTTACGAATTTTACATGGCCAAGAACAGAGGATAAAAATAAATTCGAAAATGTCATGATTACTTTAACGAGGAACCAATGAAGTTTTTGAACGATTTAAATTTTCCAAGCTATCTAAATTTAACTTGAAAATTGACCAATTTGTGAATATGTTAAGAACCAAGGCAAAACACTGCAATTTTGGACCACTTGAAGATAGTCTTATTCGGGATAGAATTATATTCTCAATTCAAGATATCCGATTGCAAGAAAGACTTTTGAGAGAACCAAATATCGATCTCCAAAAAACTACTCAATTCTGTAGCGCAGCTGAGGAAACGACCGAACATTTACGGCAACTGAAAATTGATGATGAAGATGTTAACACCAAACAAGAAATTGATGCTATTAGACAAAGAAAGAATCAGTTAAGCACGCAATATTATGAATGTAGACAATGTGGAAGAAATCATGCGGCTAGAAATTGTCCACCATTCGGAAAAAAATGCAGTAAATGCGGCAAGCCGAATCATTTCGTAGTAAAATGAGCCCATTTGCAAAGAAACTCTTTTCACTACCAAAGACGCCAAGATTTGGACAACTTGGATGAAGACAAAGTGAAGACGAATCAAGTTATGAATTCAATGTGATTCATTCGTCAAAAGGAAAACCAAGAATTATAGACATTATAACAACTATCCTAATTGAAGACTATCACCTTAACATTAAAGTTGATTCTGGTGCTCAATGTAACGTCTTACCATTAAAAATCCTAACAGAAATTGAAAAGAAGTCCAACAAAAAGATACCAATATCACGATCTCGTGGCAAGCTTATTGGTTATAACAGACGTAATATTCCAATCAGTGGAGAATTCAAATTACCTACTGTCATAGGAAGGAATAAGTTAAAATTAAATGTGAAATTCTTAGTTGTTTCAACTAATAACAAAGCGATTCTAGGCCTAAACACGTCGTTGAAATCAGAAATACTGGGAGTAAGATTCAAGAACCCGGAGGAGAACGAAATACACTTTATCAAAAACTCGAGAGATTCGAACCCTTTTCGGATGGGGCCCGAACGCAATAGACAAGCACAAAGCATCCGGGCCAGCAAAAGATGTTTTAAAGGAGATATTGCACAAATACAATGACGTTTTCACTGGATATGGTAGAGTTCATGATGAGTACGAAATCCCCTTGAAGCGATTTGCAAGACCAATTATGCATCCTCCTAGAAGATACCCTTTGTCGTTAATTCCAAAGTTGGAAAGCAAGTTAAAAGATCTTCAAGCATCTGGAATAATTTCAAAGGTGGATGAAGCAGCAGAATGGGTTGGTAGCATGATAGTTGTCGAAAAGTCTAACGGAGATTTAAGGATTACCTTTGACAACAAAACACTGATCCAACAAATTAACCGAGAATACCACTATGCGCCTTCGAACGCAAGACTTCGAGAGTTCTTCAATGGCAAGAAGTGTTTTTTACAGTCATGGATCTCTCAAATTGTTACTGGCATGTTCAGTTAACAAGGCGTTCAGCACTCCTGTGTACCTTTAACACGTCATTTGTTCGATATTGTTGGAAATGATTACCGTTTGGATTGTCATCTGCATCAGACAAATCGCAAAGTATGTCTATTGTATATAATTGTATTCTTTATTGTCGCTTGTGTTTTAATAAAACGATTTTACTCATTTGTCCTGTCAATCATTACAATGGTCATGCTTGAATAATGATATCCCAACAATATATTGTGGATCCAGAAAAACATTAGTTGTCATACGCAACTGTCATATGACAATAGAAGCGTGGATGGCGTCAATGGACGCAATAATTATATTTTCACTAGTTTGATGCACACCCACAAGTTAATATACGAAATTCAACACAACTAGGGTAAACTTTACTCACCTCACAGCTAACTCCGTATTTTGAACGTTAAAAAGCATAATTATGCGCAATTAAAACAAGTTCTGCGACAATATTATTCCATGTGTCAGAGCATATGAGAATAGTCAGCTTACTTTAGGCACTCATGTGTTATGGCCTTAACAGAACCTTTATATGGAAAAGGTTATAATATCACATGTGATAACTTCTTCACTAATAAGGAGTTGGCAGAAAGATTACTTCTACAAGAAACATCATTAGTTGGTAATGTGAGATCAATCAGGCGCTAGTTGCCTCCTCCGAAGAAGGTGAGTCTATATGAAAACATTTTTTTATCAATCTGGAGCCATTTATTTGACACAATACCAGGCGAAGAGAAATAAGTCTGTCTACCTTCTCAGTACACAGCACAGAGGTAATAGAGACAGTATTGTTCTATAACGAAAATAAATTTAACATCGACATGCTTGATTCCATGTGTCAATCTATTCAACTAAAGCAGGTGGCCTCTGGCAGTTTCTTATAATTTTCTCGACTTGGCTAACCACCGCAGTTGTGTAATGCGCTGCATCGGTATACTGCACCGCGACATATCGTGGTATTACCGCACCGCGTCCATCTCTACGCACCTTTTCTAGTAGTTTTCGCAATAATTATTGTTTTGGTTGAATCAATTTTTTGAAAATTTTCAAAATATAAATATATGTTAAGCGACAGAAGAAGTCAACTTGAATGTGAGCCAATGAGTGCAAGAGAAGGGGAATAAAAAACTCAGGACGACGAGTTACCATCCAAAGGGCAATGGCCTCTGTGAAAGGTTCAACAAAACGCTGTGTACGAAACTTCTGTCAATTCAACATGAATCTTGTAACTGTACAGGAAGCTGGGACACCCATATTACGAGAACCATGGGAGATTATCGTCATACTGTTTATTCGGCAACGGGCTTTAGACCACATTTTTTAATGTTTAGAGCAACTTTGAAGAATTTGAAAATACCTCAAGATGATTCAATAAAATCGGCTCAAAGAAATATACATCATTTGAAGTCACCCACAACTTGACAGCCTGCAGCCGGGGATAGAGTCATTATACGATGTCATACGTATGCTCAAAAAGGGCACATTCCAGACCACCACGAAGGAATTGTTGAAGGTATGATGTCTCCTCAAGTTGCAGTGGTTTTTTCGAGAAACTGTTGCAGTAAATAGACTATCAAGATTGCTGACACATCAACAGAAGAGAGGGGAAGAGAACACTGGTGCAATTAATCCTCCCGAATCTCATAATGCAAACTCTATAATTGCTGACGAAAACTTGGTGTCAGAGGCTACACTACCCCAAGGGAACCGCAAGCAGAGACAGATTTCCAAGCTGGCTTTCCCTAACTTCCCGGGGTGATGTGTAGATTTACTTATTAATGGTGTAACAGTGTTGACACGATAATAGTAATCGCCGTGTTGACAGATATTTAAATGTATGAACCGTTGATAATAGGGGATACCTGTGTTTTATTATAAGCCTTCGAAAGCTTACACAATTTTCTGAAAATTTTCAAAACACAAATATTATATTAAAAAATAAAGCCATGGAAGAGCTTCAAAAACATTCTACAAAAAAAGTAGTTAATGAATAAATAGAAAAAACTGCGTCAATTGACGCATTCGCTCTTTTAGTGTTAATATTTTAATTTTTAACAAAAATTAAGCGTGGGCGGATTATACGTATAACGAAGGCGATGACATTATTTTCATTTATATGCAGTTAAACAAACATACGATCCCGTTCTAGTAGCAATTGGTTTGATTGTATTATCATTTTTTCTTTCTTCTTTAATAAGAAGCATTATTGAAAAACCAAGTATGAGAAGTTTTTTTGCAACCATGAAGCAATCTTATCTTCTTCATTAAAACTTTACAATCAATGAGCAACTATTAGAATATCGAGATAGTGTTTCTTTTTTCATTGAATATACTAGGACTGGGCTTGGAGCACGCTATTGGACGCTCTGTACTGCTTCAGCAGTTGTATATAGATTGATGTTCGATTGTATACATAGTTCTTTCATTCAAATAGAATTTTAATACAAATCAGTCACAATTAAATGATGAGTTGTTTTTTGTCGAAATGTGCATAGAATTATTATTGGTTAACTACTGCCTAATTGAATATACAGCATCAACAGAGTGAACAGTTTAACATAGTACTCCCTGATCAAATTAGGCAAATTGCTTAGCGTCTAACCTAATTGCCGTTACTTTCCAATTATACTTTTACTAAAGACAAAACTAATTGAATATGTTGAGAGAATTTAAACCCAAAAGTTTCCTTTGCGGGTCGAATTCAACCTGATATTTTAATTGCTGCGCCAAATGCATCCGAAACTTTGTTTACCGGCAGCAGATCAAACTTCTTGAAATTGTTGGCGATGGGGAGAGCTGAGCTTATAAATATAAACCTGCCTCCAACTCTTTTATCCAAAAATTATTTTTGCTTAAAGTCTAAAGAAGGAATTTAATAATTCCATATATATTAATATATCTATGCACTTTTAAGCTACTTTAAATTTGGCTAACTTTGTTACCAAAAACTTTGTTTGACCTGTATTTATTTTAGAACTGCTTAGCCGTTAAAAACAGGTAACAAGCCAGTATGACATGGTACTAGACTAGACTATACAAGAAACTATCGTATACTAGTTTTTTACTTAATTTAAATCTAACTTCCCCCAAATAATAAAAATTTATCAAAACAGGACGGAAAATGGTTGCAACCTGCTGACTCGGTACACGAGTGATCCGTGACCTGAAATTTTATAAAGATGTAAAATTAAAGAACGACAACAACGCCATTGATTGACTTAAAAATAAATTTCTTTTAGATTTTTACATTTGAGCAATGTAGAGGGATGCGCATCAATACAACTATAAATTAGAATGATGTAATTATTGTATTATTCCTTTAAAATGTCGAAAAAAATAAGTGGTAGCGTAAAAAGAAAAAAATTTAAATATTACCAAAATCCAGTTTGCGAATTTTTTGCGGTCCACCTTTAAGTTATCTATTAACCCATGAACCGAATGACCCGTGACCCGTTGTCATCTCTTAATCAAAACATAATACTATTTAAAAAATAATAGAACCAATAATAACAACATAAATCTATGTAGTTACATAATGTAAAAATTAAAGGGACATAATTCAAAGCTGACGGTGATTAGCGAAAAAAATTTTAGGAATGTTTTTATAAAAACTATAGAATATATTCTTTCAAAATTAATGCCTAAAGTAATGATAATTCAAACAGATGTTTAAGTATAAATAATTTACTCAATATTGACACAGTTACGTCACGGCGCACTTTATAAATATTTCAAACATTTTCTTGTTTGGCTCTTAAGCAGGTCACATAAGTTTTTTTTATCAATTTCATGTCATCCATCTGCTACCTAATGATATTTTGTGTTGTCACTCATCAAAATTCAGAATTTAATAAAAAATATTATTTTGACTAAAACTGAAGAAGATTGTTGCTTTAGAATCTGAATTGTACAACTCTTATAAATTACAAATTAATCAGTTGATTGATTGATAAGAAAATACTACTTAAGGAATCATAGACGTTCCACTATTAAGGTAATTTTTTGAGTAGGTTTGCCTTTCTTGGAATCTAAGGAAAAAGTTAAAGGCGTATTGACAAGAAATCTTCAGTAACTCAAGAAAAATCAATTATATTTCTTTTCTATTTTGGATCTTTATGTTTATTTAAGAATTTTTTCGCCTAATCTAGTGCCTGCAACTGGCATGGCTTCTAAGTCTTAAACTGTTTAAAAACTTTGAAATATTTACTTTTTTGAAAAAAATTTTAAGTCTTATAACTCCTGAACTAATTAAGACATCGAGAATTGAATAGCATTGCAGAATAGAAAGTTTGTCTCCTTTTTCATTTTCGTTTAAGCCTGTGCTAGTTCATGATCAATCATGAAGCAGGCACTATCAGAGCAGCGACATCTGACTTTCCGCAAGGCTCACTTAAATGGATCTGGTTGGTATGTCTGCATAGGCTTTAAAGAATTAAATGTTTTTAAGAAATCGGAATTTTCAATAAAAATAAGTAAGCTTTTCAAGTAATTCAGGCACAACAATACACATAAAATAAAAAATTTTACATTCCAGCCTGTTTGCCAATAGATGTGTTAAGTTCTCACGACTTCCAAATATGAAAATAGGTTTAGAGAAAATTGTTTGAAAATGTGGAAAAATGCATTGTCCTTTTCAAAAAACAGACAGTTTAAGGTTAATTACGGGTTTGCGTTTTAAATGATCATAAAACACTAGCTTTGAATGAAAATTTTCAGTTAAAACATTTCATTACATCGAAATATCGATTAGTAACTAATATAAAGTTCATACTTTTCTCATGAATTATAACTAATATCTTCTTTTTGTGATTAGAGAGTCATATGTTGCCCCTTTGTTTCAGCCTTTTGACCACAAATAATTTTTGCTGTGCATAGCAGGCTGTGACCGACGTGTTCAGACTTAAAGTCAGATTTTCGGAAGTTATTATCTGATTGCATACATTAAATGATTTACCTCAAAAATGTATATTGATTTTTATTTAATAGGGTAGTGCAAATGCTTTAAAAATATTAAAAATATTTTTGATGTATTCATCATTACACATAAGACTTTGCATATTCTTCAAATTATACCGATGTTTATAATAGTGACATATACCAAAGAATTCGTCAGAATAGTTCAAATAGAGATAATTGCGCGCTTTACCTAAATAAATTTACACCGTAAATAGTTTTTAGAAGAACTGCTAAAATGATATACGCAATTTTAATCTCCGTTTTGATAATTGCATTTCTCAATTGGATTCGTACTCAAGAAGTGAAAAAGTCACTGCCAAGAGCTCCCGGTTACTGGGTTCCATTTATAGGAAATTTAATTCAGTGGAACTTTCAAAGCAATGAACATACTCTTTTAAGGGAACAAAGAAACCTAGGTAAATGTTTACTCGGATGTGTTTAAAAAAACATCATCTATTTTTCAATAATTATCAGGCTTGCCGTGTGGCGAAATTTTGCGATCCACAACCCACAGCAGCCAGAGGAAATGTCTGCAAGTCCAAACCACACTAGAAGAATCCCCATGGTAAGCCTGATAACTATGCTATGTATGCTAAGCTACATAAAACATTTTAAGTTAATTTAAATCTTTAAACTGTTCAACGATATCTCAGAAATTATGAAAAGAAATATTGAAGAAAATTCATATAGTGTAAATCATAAATTGAATTCGGATGATATGATTTCTATCACAATTAGACAATTGGCACTTAAAATGTATACTGAGTTACTAGTTTTAGCTAATTAATATATGGTTCATAACAAGCATATCGAGTTGTTCAATCAATTCCGCGTTTATTGCAAACAACCTCGCACTTTTCGCAATCAAATTTGCGTTTTTTGATACGACTTTTGCGTTTTTGTGTTTCATTCGAAGACTTGGAGCATTAAATGTCAAATCATTTAAGGAAAGCTTTATTAAACTTCATCACTTGTCAAGTGCATCAATGCAATTTTGTACAAATTTTCACAATTTTTGGGAACACATTCACAATCTTCTAACAAGTTTTCAGAAAAGTGTTTACAAATGGTGAAAACAGTTAGTTGTTTTAATATAAGAAGCTATTTAAGAATAATCATTGAATGAAACTTTTTGGCTTTTTAATCTAGCTCAATTTTCAAATTTAGCATGTATTTACATATATTTCATTATTCAAACTATTAGCAACAAGTCTAAAATTCAATTTAACAATATCTAAAATATGCCCTCGAAAATCCAAACAAGAACATTTTGTCTTGTTTACGCAAGTAAAGTGTTTTGAAAAATAATTGTTTGCAAAAAGTAGTTTTCAGTGCGGAATCTGGTGCAGTGATTGTTTGCAGCCTTCGTTTGTAATTTTAAAACTGTTCTTATGCAAAATTTGCTGGTACTATATACGTATTGACAATACCAAAACAGCAAGTGGGTCTTTGTAGATAATCACTTGGAAAAATTAATGCTCCCATAAGTTAGGACATTACCTATTTCAAAAATTTAAGAAATTCGTCCTTGCAAACATATTTTGGTTCGACTGTGATTTTCAATTAACGCACGCAGTTTCAATGTTTTTTCCTTTACCCTCATCCCTATGTTCAGGCTCATTGTGATAAAGAGCATAGTACATTTCCTGATGTGATAATGACAAAAGATTTGTATTTGCAAAAGTTATATTATTGAGCCCAAACATTTTCAGCTTTCTTTGGTTTTTTCTACTTTTCTGAAGTAACTGAGAATTTCAATTTGCAGCCAATAGTTTTAAATTGGATAAAAAATGAATGCTTATTTATTGTAAGCATTGAAATATAAAATTCGAGAAAATTATTACTGTGAAATCTTATTTGTGAGTTACCAATATAATAACTTGGATGTTTTTTGGAATTATAATAGTAATTGTGTAACAATTAATTTGGAATGTAGTAATAGGATAACAAAATTTAAAAACAGGTAGGAACTTAATGAATCACATGTAAAAACTTTGATGGTTAAAAAACAGGGGGGCTTACTCCCCTAGGCCCCGCAGGTTTGACGCTAAAATAATTTTTTCCTGATTATTTGTTTACTTTAAAATAGAACAACAAACTCGTAAGCCAATTGAATATTTTCTATTTCAAAAGAATATCATTTCAAGAACTTGTTTAATGTTTAAATGGTAAACACATTTCAGTTTTGTCAGATTTATCTACATATTGTCAACATTATTAGTTGCGTAATCCTCATTTAATATTGAATTTTAATGCCAAAAGCAAATAGCTATTTAGAATTCAGTTTTAATTCATTTTGGGGCTTGTAACAATTTGGTTAACAGCAATCAAACTGTTTGAAACCAAAAGATGCTATTTTTTCGAATTATATATCAATAGATGCAAAATTTTGCCAAAAATATATATCAAATGATACATCTATTTTCAAAATTTATATCAAAAGGTGCATCAATTTGTCTAAGTTTATATCAAAAGATGTTAAAGCTAGTTTAATACGACACTAATACATGCTCTTAGAAAGTGATGCCATCACATTTTCGCATTTTTTACCAAGACGACATCATTTTATTATAACAAGTTTGGACCTTGCTAAGGAATGCTTTATACAAAACAGTGACAAGGCGAGTGACAGAGTACCACCATCACCGTCAAGTGAATTGTATAGAGAAGAAGGCATAATCCATGCCAGTGGAGCGAAATGGCGGGCACATCGCAGAACTGTAGTGACATCATTGCGGAATTTGGGAATGGGCAAAAACAAACTTGAAGGAATGGTATGCATGTTATTATATTGATTTCTATACATATATATATATATATATATATATATATATATATATATATACATATTTTCTTTTGTTTTAGGATTTCAATTCCATCATAGAAATTGGTAATTGATAGTTTTGCTGGAAGTGGAATTGATCAATTCCTGAGTGTGAAAATTGCATTTGGAATTGAGTTAGAAATTTGCATTCCGAATTAACTTTGGAACTCAATCTAATTCGAAAATATTATTTTTTATACCCGGTTTAGAGCCCGATCTCACAATTCAAAAATGGAACTATTGATTAATTTATCAAGTTCATGGGAATGCTTTTCTTAAAATAGTTGATTGAGGTTATTTTAAATTATGTAATTGTAAAAAAATTTATAATAATAGTTTAATGTTACTAGCTATTTTACTGATTTTACTGACAATGGAATTGGAAATCAAAGTGGAACTGATATTTTTAGTCCGTAGAAATTGGAATTCGCATTGAATAACCAAGAATTGGAATTGAAATTGAGAAATTGAATTGAATGGAATTGAAATCTTTGTATATATTAGCCTGCACACAGCGCCCATTTTTGCATATTAACTTCCGAAGGCCTATATATAGGACAAACTTAAAAATGATCTTAAATCCGTTATATTATAAATTTTTGCTGCTTTTTTTTAAAGTAAGATTCTGAAAAATTATAATTTATATAATCAATTTTCAAACTACTTCAAATTGGAATATTTTACCGTTTACTTATTAGATATATTTTCAACATTCATAAAATGCATAATATTTTTATCCATATAATTAAATTGTACATTTCAATGTTGTATCAAATAAAATTGTTGTGCAAAAAATCTTGCAGAGCTCTGAAGTATACATTTAATAGGCCAAAAACGAAATTGAAACGTTATCTGAAATTAGTAATTATATAAACTCATTAATAAGTTTGTACTAAATAAAGGACATCGGCATAGAAAGACATCACAATAAATTGAGATGATTACAATTTTACTCCTTAATTTGAATTGGGTACACATTTTCCGGAAAATGTGCATAATGAATAATTATATTAGGGCAACAAAACGATAAAGGCGTCAAATGCATAAGATGATCGCGCTTACGAAGTATGTCCTATATTTAGTACAAACTAAATTAGGTTCATCAGCCTGATTGTGAAGTCGAATTGATTTTGCTTTGAAACCCTATCCGTTCTCTCGTAAATAATCGGCAATTAGTGATTGGTAAATAGTGAAATATCTTGCATGTGACGACAATTTAATTCTTCAACCATATTGCAGACACAAATTGATTTCTAAGCCAATTGATTACTTTAATAATATGTTCTCAAATGAATTCTTGGAAGATGTCTGTAACTGTTCTAACTTAAGAGCTCATGAACTTAACGTTAATTCTAATTTTGTTTTGGGAATCGCTGAACTTAAAGTGTTTATTGGAGCAGTTATGTGGATGTCATTAATAAAGCTTCCATCCTCTCGACATTATTGGGCTTCAAGAACTCGTGTTAGTCAGGTCGCTAATGTAATGACAAGAGATCGTTGGGAAGAAATTAAATCTAATCTCTATTTTTGTTACAGTGCAAATAAACCAACAGAACAACGTCCGCCAAAGACATTCTATTTTGATATGATTATAAAACAAATTAATCTTACATGCTCAAAAATAGAAATTGATCGTGATTTAAGTATTGATGAACAAATCCTCCCATATAAAGGAAACAAATCAGGTGGTCTACGTCAATATAACCCCCATAAACCTAAAAAATGGGGATATAAACTGTTTTTAATTTGTGGCAGCGGAGGTCTTTTACATGGACTTGAAGTATATAGTGGAAAATCTCAAAATGTTTCAGATGTCGAAGGCGTTGGGAAATCTGGCCAAGTAATCATTAGATTAATTAAAACTGCAAATGTTCCTGAATTTCGGAATTTTCGTCTATTTTTTGATAATTGGTTTAATTCTGCCCTTCTTCAATTATATTTGGCTAAAAAAGGTATATTAAGTATTGGTACGCTAAGAGTTAATAGAGCACCAAATTTATGTCTACGAAGTGATAAAGACTTACAAAAACAAGGTCGGGGAACTTTTGATGAAGCGCATTGCAATAAGGATGGCATTGAAATAGCATGTGTAAAGTGGTGCGACAATAGAACAGTTACATTGATGTCTACTTTTATTGGTGGTCAACCAGTGGAAACAGTAAATCGCTTTGATTCAAAACTACGCAAAAATGTTGAAGTCAGTTGTCCGAAAATTGTTTCTGCTTACAATAGTGGAATGGGCTATGTTGATGAGTTCAACAGGTATATATCTTTGTATAGGACTACTACACATTGTAATAAGATGTCGTATTTGCGATTCTTTTTCCACATGATAGACATTGGTAGCGTAAATGGATGGTTAAAGTTCAATAGAGATTCTTTTGATTTAAACAGTGAAGGAATGTCATTATTTGACTTCAAATGCAATGTTGCGAGCAGTTTATGTGTGAATCAAAATCCAAAAAGAGGTCGGCCTTCTCTTCAAGATGAAGAACTTGCACGAAAACAGCAAAGGGGAGGCCCAAAAGTCGCGTTCCCAACCAGCAGCATACGACTCGATGATATTGGTCATTGGCCAATTACACACAGTTCACAAGGAAGATGTAAAAATCAATTGTGTACTTCAAAACCAAAAACTGGATGTGAGAAATGTAAAGTGCATCTTTGCATAACAAAAGACAAAAATTGCTTTAAGATGTTTCATAATATTGTCGATTAGGTGTATCAAAGTAAAAATTTTGAATGTTTGTTGCTTTATTAATGCGGATTTAGTTTGTACTATATATAGGACAAACCACAATATATTTTTTTAGTTATTATATTTCATATGATGAATTTATTTTTTGAACTTGTAAAATTGAATTTAGCAAATACTAGCAAAGCTAACCAATGTATTGTAAGTATTTATGGAAATTAGTTTGTACTAAATATAGACAAATCTTCAAATATGCCGAAGGTCTATATATAGGACAAACTTGTAGCGTTTGTGCTATTCAATATTTTTGCACTCAAAAAATTTTCATTAATTCTCATGTAACATATTGTGTAGTACTTAAATATTGTGGTTTTCGGCAGTTTAAGGTTAAAATACAGGGGCTTCCATATGGAACAACCGTGGGAGAGAATTTTCCCTGAAAAATTGGGGATCAGCTCTGTGGCATACGCAGTACCATCGGTGTCATATTCTATATGCCAAAAAATCTGTTCACTTTTAAGGAAGGTCTAACTAGAATCAAAAATCATATTTTCTTCTCAAAACGAGTAGTACATATTAAAACTTGTACCCACATTCTGTCAGTTTTTTGCCTGCATAATTGCAAATTTGTTTAAAAATATTGTATATTGTACTGATCTAACAAGTTATGCATTTTGCTTAAATCTTAACTTATCATTCTTTTTTGGATTATTTTTATCAAGCTGTTGGGAAACGTTTATAGGTCATGCTATTTTGAAACAGAATTTTGGAAATGGAAGCTCTAGGTTTGTTGGGGAAATTTTGAGTAGAGAAGAATAACCGAAACCAGTAAACACATGTTAATGCTATATATATATATATATATATATATATATATAGGAATATTTCTCACATCTGTCTATCTATTGTCTGTTTCTCTGTATCTGCCTGTTCGCTTTAGCAATGTAGGCGTTTAGAACTCAACCATTACATTTAGCTCAACGAGATATAACTAACGAAGTGGTTTTTCTATAAAAATACATTTTTGATCTCGAGTTTTTCGAGCCGACATTTTCTGTGACATTATTTGAACTTTTAGGTTATGCGCGAGGGTAAAAATTATTACAAATACAGTTGCTTAGAATGCAGTGCAATTGTAAAAGATAAAAAATGGCACAGGCACTGTAGACCAATTATGGTAGTAAAACGGCTCTTAAAATACCAATCAAGCATCAGACAATTCGATACAGAACTGGAAACACAGGCCTGTGGATTGCATACAATCGTAATTTGGAGTCATCTGATACTACTGTTGTGGCCTCGTTTACAAGTATTCAGTATATCACTCACCCAAGAGTTATTTCCAATACACCGGCTAATACTGATATATCATCAACATGTATTGAACAAATGCTACCTCTCACACGCAATGAAGAGACAATAGATATTACCGATACATCCAATAATCAATCAGAAAATGTCATATGGCAGGTGAAAATGAGTCGTTGGGACTGGATTTTACCTATAGATCTACTGATACGCTACATCTATCTGCAAGTGTTTCTTCACAATCCACGGAATCTTTCAAGCACAATGACGAGTCAGTGGAACCTTTCTGGCACAATAATGAAACCTATCACGCATAATGATGAATCAATGAAAAATTCCGCTATATCCGATGCATTGGCTACTAGCGTCCAGCCACAATTCCTTAGTCTAGAGTTAGCAAATACCGTTTTTGAGGGCCCTTTAGATCCAGCGAATTTCATAGATTGCCGAATAGATGCTATCGATAATATAATGATGTTACTCTCCGTTCATCCAAAATATGATATGAAGTTATTGAATAATAAGGTCATTGGCAAACCCAATTGGCTCTACAAGCAGCTACCAGAACGCACTCATAAGCCATGTATGTGGCTTTCACTAAGCTGTGATCGCGATCACTTTTTGTGTATATTGCATCCCACTTAGCCGCCCTAGTGCCTCAAGTACGTGGATAAGAGTTGGGTGTCGTGACTTTAACAAAATTGTGCATAACATAGAAAGACACGAAGCATCGGTCTATCATCATATTTCAGAGATTGCTAGTGTTAGATAGTTATCCAAGATTAGGATTGAAGATTTTTTTTGAAGTCAGCGTAACATCTGGAATGATCAAGTTAATCACAATCGTTATGAAAGACATTGTGAAGTTTTTAGCAAAAGAAAATATGGCATTCCTAGGTCACAAATCTAGTGAAGAGAAATTCATTAACCTATTTAAGCTACTGGCAAAATATGATGCCTTAACAGCAGGGTACCTTAGTAAACTTGATGAAAAGACCTGCAAACCTGAGTTAAATTTTTTGTCTCACAGGAATCAAAGGCATCTCTTATGTTCTATTAAATTGTTGGTACAGCTAACCATGGTACGTTCAATTAAAAAAACAAGCACCATTTTCTTTAATTTTTGACGGAACTACAGACGTCAGTAAGAAGAAGGTTTGCACTGTAGTAGTCAGAGTAATCGAAAATAAAAATACTAGTAGTCTGCCTGTGCCTCGAGAAAGACTCCTTCAGATATTTACAACTGGTCAATCAACAGCTGCTGTTCTAGAGGATAAGATTATAGATAAATTTTTAATTTTTCAGTGCTTCGATGGTGCGTCTAATATGAGAGATGTCTGTTTCTCCAAAAGCTTTGTACAATATGTGTTAGGTACACCGTTTAATCTAGTTATTGAGTGCATGATAGAGAGTTGCATTCCACTTAGAAATGCCATTGGAATTACCCAAGAGCTTTACCTTTACTTTGGTGGCTGTGTAAGACAGGAAGATTTTGTCAAGGCACAGGCTCATCATTGATATAAGAAAACATTAAAGCGTACCAGTAAAATAACTAGAACTTGGAGAAGTGTAGAAGGTCATTATAAGCAGGTATGATGAAATAATAACTGCCTTAACCGACCTCTCAGAAAGTGCAGATGCAGAGATTGTTGATGGTGCTAATGCACTACTTCACCAACTGAACGACTTTACTTTCATTTCATCAATTTCCATTGTTGATGATATCCTTAAACGAACAGGATCTGTTTTTCGAATCTTTCAAGCTATTTCGGTAGACCTTGCAATTGCGGCTAACTCAATAGTTGCTTTAAAATGTAGCCTGAGTTCTTGTCAAGAACAAACTCATTTTAATGAAAGTGCCAGAAACTTTGCTGCCAATCGACATATTGATATAACGTTCGAAAAAAGATTGCATGCTGATATGTCAGTTGGTCACGACGATTGATCACCTGATACCCTTTTTTTTATGTTGATGCTTTTATCTCCGCTATAGATTTGAAATACGATTGCGCTTCTCAAATAATAACTTAGCTGTAGCAAAAAGTATTATGGCCTTTTCGTCTGTACACTTAGTTGATGCAAATGATTATAGTTTAGGTGATGTGGGGGCATTCTATCTCCAGTACAATTTAGATGCTGATCAAAGTGGTCAGAGAGTTAAATTCTTTCAAAACAGTTTACTCCATGAATCGCAAGTTGGTTGACATGACTGATGTTATATCCTCTATTACATTGATAGAACAACATGTTGACGGCAGCGAGACAGCGATGATACCAACAAACACGACTCGTCTAGAAACCTTTGCTGAAAACATACATTTTAATTGTTCAGCTTTCTGGATTTGAAACTTAGAACACTGGATATAAGTATCTGGTAGTAATTGCTATTGCCAGTGCAACGATGGAACACCAATGTCGAAGGTCAAACTTGCATAAACTCGGTTACGCTCAACCATTACGGATTATTTTTTTCAGGTTTGCTCATACTTTCATGCGAGAAAGATATCATTGACTCTATTCGCACGGGTGATATCATTAATTTGTTTGCTCAAGAGTCGGCTTTCTTAAAGAAACACCTTGTTTTAAAGTGAAACAATTGATGCATTTGTAATTGTAATGAAACATTAATAACATTGGTGAAGCATTTTCTTATTATTTTTTCTTTCTACCGAAATATCTCTAGTCGATAGTTGCTATTTTTGAGTTGCTAGGTTAATCTATTTTTCCCTTGCTATGCCACATACGTCAGGCTAGACAATCATGATTTTGCGGTTCATTTAGAGACCGGGGGGGGGAGGGTCAAGTCTCCCATGGCAAAAGGGGGATGGAAGCCCCTGTTAAAATAGTGTTCTACTAATATTTAAAAAATTGATACAAAAAAGCTTAGGTTTAAATACTGCTTTGAACATAAAGGTTGCACATAAAACATAAAATACAAACTATCTAAATATTATTAATAATAATAACGGAAACACAAAGTAAAATGCAAATGAAATGCACGTGCCACTAAATATTAAAAACTTGCTACTCCACTGATGATAGCAAAATTAGGGCGATTTTTTTCACATAAAAAACTTGAAATTTTGACTTTTTTTTACTTAAAAACTTAATTTTCTACCTAAAAAATATATCTAAAGATTTTTAAGCTTTTGTAAAATTCGTGTATTCTATACTAACACAATCAACTAGGTAATAAAAAGTACCGATTTACTCATTAAGTCATGTAATCTATAGTTTTCAATTTGCGGCAAAGCATCCAAAATTAAGGTTGATTCAAATTCAAAGCATTTTACAAGTTCAATTCAATTCATAGTAATTTGTGGCTTGCACTACCTTGATAGCAGTTTTCTCTTTCTCCAGTGACACCCTTAGTAATGTCATTTTTGCTCTAATTTATTTTAAGTTAAAAATTGTGCAGTGACATTTTCTCATGTCTTTGTAAACAAGATTTTATATTTTTAAAAGCTAAACGAATTGGAGATGTCGTTATAGATTTATAAGTAGAGGCTTCCTCCTCTTTAAACCTTTGTTTACAATTTAAGTACAAAACGCAAAATTTTCTCAGATACTCTGCTATTAAAAATGTTGTTTAGTTTTGTATTACATGCTTTTAAAGAGTTTTCTTTGAAAATCATTCAAATATTGTTTCTCTTCTAAAAAATTTGACCTCAAAAAGAATTTCAAAATTTTTATACCTAATTCCAAATGTTATTTGATTTTATTTTGACCTTAAAATTTTTAAAACATGTATGCATATGCATTAAAAAAATTAAATTTCTAATTATTTAAACGAAATTGACCTTTATTTCAATTTTGACTTTTTTTACTTTTGTTCGCCCTAATCATAATTAATCAATGCATATCAGTATTGTTTTAGGTTATTGAAGAATCTCAACATTTGATAGAAGCTTTGAAAATATTTTATATGAAATCAAATGAATCTCCTAATGAAATAATTACAACAGCGACTACAAATATAATCTGTCAAATGGCATTTGGCATCCGGTTCAACTACATGGATAAATCATTTCAGGAATTCTTCGCAGCATTCAAACAAATATTTAAAAGCCCCATGATGCTAAATTTTCGGAATTTCTTGCCAAAGTTTATAAGACATTTACCTGGAATTTACAATGACACTTTTGAAAAGTACGTGAAATCACATGATACTATCAAGAAGTTCTGTTCCTTTCAAATTGAAAGATACAAAACATTCATGAAAAGTAAGTTCGCATTTTACGATTTACAGTGGGTGCAAAGCGTTTTTTGGTGGCTGCTCTGAAGTTTTTGCATTTTGACACATTAACCCAGCAGGAAGGCAATTTCAGAGAGTTTAGCTGAATTAAACTAAGTAAATACAAAAAATTAAACTAAACAATGAATTAAACTAAACAAATGCAATAAATTAAACTAAACAAATTTTCCAGAAAATAATTGGCCATTCGAGTTAGCGGAGGCAAACTCTTCCCCANCCAATTTGAAATATATCCACGACATCTGTTCGATCTTATTGAGCATTCAGCACCATTATATGATTCAGGCGCGGCTGTGCCACGGTTGAGCGAAGATAGTTGTTTATTCGTCGCAACGCCGAAAACAATCTTTCGCAAGATACTGAAGTCACGGGACATGTTAGAAAAGCCTGCAAAAGCTTGTCAATTTCAGAAAAAATATCTGCTGATAAAACTGGCTCCCTGGATACCAAGTCGACGATTATGTCCACTTTGGTTATCTGTTTAATATCCAATGTATACTTTTCCTTCAGAAAATTCAAGAAACTTTGGTATTTGACATGACATCTTCTCAAGATTAATGTCCTATGAATTCAAAATTTCAAAGTCGTCGAAAGAGTTACCTGCTCCAGATGCCAGCAAAAGCTTCTCCATCTTTTCCAAAATCACCAGTCCAGGATTAGAAGAAAACCGATTGTCAATCAGCGCAATACAAGCATCAATACCCTCAAGATATTGTCTACGAAAAACTCCCTTTGGCTCTAAATACACATGCGAGGGAGCTCCATCATCAAGGCGCTACAGTTCTTTGCGTACGCTTGACATATTTGGAGGATTAGTCAGATCTTCGGACAAAGAAAGGATTTTTTCGTAAACTGATCATATGCGTGAAGAGACAAATAATACGACTAAAAGACGCAGTGAGCGTGGTAAAGTAGTCTATGCATAAATCATTCCGCTCAACGGACTTGGTGGTCAGCTCAGCAGCTTCAAAAATCAGATAAGAAAGATTCATTCCAAAGAACATACTGAATTGTTGCATACACGACAAAAAACACATAACCTTATGACCTCCCTCCAAGTTTTCAGCTTCAATGATGTCAAGTTCCTCCAGCATAGTTCCATAGTGTTTGATTACGAAAGCCAATGCTTCGGTACGACTGTCCACCGTGTTGCACAGTCCCAGTGCACATTTCCTTTGAACAAATGTCTTCGAAGGTTTTTTTTTGTTTTGGAGAACAATGTTTAAAGTCAAGAGCCTCCTTAACCAAAGATCATGCATTAGCCACATTCTGAAGCATCAGATTGAGGTATGTGCAGAACAGTGTACGTAAAGAGCTCAAGGTTCTTCTTTCAGAAATCTTGTACAGACGCTGGAGTAACGACCCGACATGTTCTGAGCCCCATCAAATGCCTGACCTCTACAACTTTCCCAGTGCACATTTCCTTTGAACAAATGTCTTCGAAGGTTTTTTTTTGTTTTGGAGAACAATGTTTAAAGTCAAGAGCCTCCTTAACCAAAGATCATGCATTAGCCACATTCTGAAGCATCAGATTGAGGTATGTGCAGAACAGTGTACGTAAAGAGCTCAAGGTTCTTCTTGTACAGACGCTGGAGTAACGACCCGACATGTTCTGAGCCCCATCAAATGCCTGACCTCTACAACTTTCCAGAGGTAAGTTCAACCTGCACAACACATCAAGAATAGCTTTCTCGATAACGTCAGCTATCCGTGGCCTGCACTGCGTACAGACCTACAAAATCGTCAAGGACCTGGTAATCATGTGACACCCAACGAATGCATATTGATAGTTGCCACAGACACGTCAGTCATCTCGTCTGCTATGATAGCAAAGCAAGGAGCTTTCTTAATATCACTGATGATACATCGTAATATGGTGTTTGACATTAGGCCTAAAATCTCGTTTTGTATATCATGAGAAAGATATGTTCCTTATCTAGCATTAACTTCAGTGTGTTGCTATTGCTGAGATCGTAGTGACTGAGCAAAAATTGATGCAAATAGCTTTCTGTTTTTGTATGATGCGTTATGGAAATACCTCTCAGAATAATGGTGAATGCATTGAAATAGGGGAATTCAATGCATGAAAGTGAAAAGGTGATTCAACTGCTCTGTGAAAATCGGACCTTTCATGGTAGGCGAATCTTTCAACTGCCTTGTGCCAACTGGAATATCCCGAAATGATAAACTTGTCATAATCACTTTTATACAATTATGGGTTCTTTACAATATCGTTATTAAATGCATGCCAACACTTGTAGCAGAATGCAACATCACTTGTTTGGCAATATGTAATCCATGGATACCGTTGGGACAAAGAGGCTGAAAGAGCATCCGGATCGCTTAGGAAGTAAGGAGGTATCTTGCGGTATATAGGGCAACTCACTTTTATCACAACACATTAAAGTATCCGAACCAGAACCCAGTGTCTCCCATGTTTCTGGTGA
>CABFPE010000001.1:3029077-3040318 GCA_900660155.1 Hofstenia miamia
ATAACAATGCCTCCCAATACGTGGAAAATCAATTATTATTATACACGATTATATAAATTTGAACAAAAACAACCTTATCAGAGCACCTGTCTACACAGGTAGACATTTTCTTTTACGTAGAAAATTTCAACAATCTTTTGACTTCTCACCTGTAGTCCATTGACCCCTCTCATAACGCATATCTCTTATCTTTGTTTACAAAACATATTTCCAAATTACTGTCTAAGTCTATATTTAGTGTCAAATTTTCTTTGTCTTTTGAAATTTGAATAATCTGTAATTGATTATGCTTAGTGAAATCTGCAGTGGGTAGCTATTTTGAATTTTAGCTACAGTCACTAGTGTGAACAGATCTTTTAGAGATGGCGCAGCGAGGCAAGCAGACAATGCAGCAGATACAAAATATCATTATCATCATGAAGGAATGGAATGAAAGTGATGAAGATGGTGATGACGATTTGATTGAACAAACTGTAGAATGTGATTCTGCTGAAGATACTGAAATATTTCGACATTGTGACGATGAAGTGAGTGATGGAGAAATTTTTATTGAATATACAAATGGATCTGATGACTTGAGCGAAAATGATTCAGATAGCACTGAAGTTGATGATGAAGCTAGTGGTATTTGTACCAGCATTCACACTTCTCCAAGTGGGGTTTCATGGTCGGATCAACCCTTCCCAGTGCGTCTTATGAATCGCAACATCATTCGATTTTCTGCGGGACCATTGCTAACTCTGTCAAGTGAGAAAAATGCCTTTCTTTTATTTTTTGATGAAGAAATTATTTCACAAATCCATTTACATAAGAACAAACGAATGACATTGCTTCAGAAAAAGTTGTTTTCATTTGATGAAATTTATGCAGCAGTGGGAATAATCATTCGAGCTGGGGCAGATAGAGACAATCTTTCTTCGTTGAGCAGTCTTTATGATCCCAAAGATAGTAGACCCTATTATCGATGTGCTATGTCATACAATAGATTCAAACTATTTCTTCGACATGCGACAATGGATAACAAAAGCACTCGCCGAGCAAGACAAGCTGATGATAAAATGGCTGCAGTACGTGATGTATGGAATTTGTTTCAGAGAAACCTTCTGAAATATTATGTGCCATCTGCGCATCTTACAATAGATGAACAGTTGTATGGTTATCGGGGATATATTCCTGGAAGATCATATATGATCTCCAAGTCGGCTAAATACGGCGTCAAGATTTTTTGGATTTGTGATGTGAATGGTTTTGCGCTCAAAGGAATTATTTACACACGAAAATTCAATGGACAGCGTCAAATTGGATTGACACAAAAGTTGGTGGAGGAGCTGTCCATTCCATTTCATCATTCTAGCAGAAATATTTACATGGACCAGTATTTTACTTCGTTTCAAGTCTTTTCTTATCTTTTGGATCATGGGTTGTCTGCAGTGGGTACTATTAATGCCAATCGTAGAGATGTGCCCAAAATTTTCAAAACAGTCAGAGGCCGTGAATGTCTGTCTTCTGAAACTTTGTATGAACATTCACGGAAAGTAATTCTGTTGAGTTATGTTCCAAAAAGGAATAAAGGTGTTTTGATGATGTCCTCTTTCCACCAAACGCCGGAAATTCAAACTGATCGTGAGGACAAAAAATCTCAAATAGTGCTTGACTATAACTCAGGAAAAGGAGGAGTAGATATCATGGACTCCAATTCCAGAGGTAAGTTCAACCTGCACAACACATCAAGAATAGCTTTCTCGATAACGTCAGCTATCCGTGGCCTGCACTGCGTACAGACCTACAAAATCGTCAAGGACCTGGTAATCATGTGACACCCAACGAATGCATATTGATAGTTGCCACAGACACGTCAGTCATCTCGTCTGCTATGATAGCAAAGCAAGGAGCTTTCTTAATATCACTGATGATACATCGTAATATGGTGTTTGACATTAGGCCTAAAATCTCGTTTTGTATATCATGAGAAAGATATGTTCCTTATCTAGCATTAACTTCAGTGTGTTGCTATTGCTGAGATCGTAGTGACTGAGCAAAAATTGATGCAAATAGCTTTCTGTTTTTGTATGATGCGTTATGGAAATACCTCTCAGAATAATGGTGAATGCATTGAAATAGGGGAATTCAATGCATGAAAGTGAAAAGGTGATTCAACTGCTCTGTGAAAATCGGACCTTTCATGGTAGGCGAATCTTTCAACTGCCTTGTGCCAACTGGAATATCCCGAAATGATAAACTTGTCATAATCACTTTTATACAATTATGGGTTCTTTACAATATCGTTATTAAATGCATGCCAACACTTGTAGCAGAATGCAACATCACTTGTTTGGCAATATGTAATCCATGGATACCGTTGGGACAAAGAGGCTGAAAGAGCATCCGGATCGCTTAGGAAGTAAGGAGGTATCTTGCGGTATATAGGGCAACTCACTTTTATCACAACACATTAAAGTATCCGAACCAGAACCCAGTGTCTCCCATGTTTCTGGTGATGCAGTATCCCTTGGCGAAGAAACATAACTTGAGCCGGATGATGTAATACTACCACTCGGAGCAGTGCTAGCGGAAGGTGATTTAAAAAATGACGTTATCTGCTTATACCCTATGACATTATTGACTTATTGGCATAACCGCTCTGATCTTGGTGCCTGGACATGGAATTTGCAATAAAACCATCTTTGCAAAAATTAGAGTCCTTTTTGTTTTTGAGGGCAGTAGTGGAAACCCGCTTTTATCTAATAGGCTACAACAAAACAGACAAAGAATCAGACAAAATATTTTTGCCTATATATTTTGGCATAATAGATTTGCTACGCTTCCAGCTCTGCACTCACGAGCCCAGAAGAAAAATTCCTGGTGGGTGGTCGGGCACCCACGAGTGCCTAGAGAGTGCATCCACTGATGACCTAGTAGTTTTAATATAGCAATAATAGCCCATGTTGACTGTGTGTCAATAACATTAAACGCCAAATTTACCCGCACTTTGTAAGAACCATATGCAATTGCAAAAACCTAACAGCAGTGTCTTTAGCAGCGTTAATGTTTAATAAAGAAATTTTTGTGAACATCACAAAATGGAAACTAATTTGAATTTGATCATTAAAATGTTTAAAGTTTAATGGTAAAATTGCATTTAATTAACAGAAAAAATTTTTTTTACAATATTATCATGTTTTAATATTAGTTCTTCAATAGAAAAGCGTAGTTTCATATCCTAAAAATTGCGTTATTACCTTAGAACACACATCTGTAAAGCACATTTAAAGAAATTAACGACTTGCAAAAACTTTAAAGATGCGTTTTAGTGCTTCATGTACTTTTAAAGTTACTGACGCACTCGTTTACATGGGAATGATATTCAATTTTTTGTTTGTAACTAACTCTTTCGTAGTTTATTAATAAACAAAAATGAACAACTGTAATTGCGACAAAAATAATTAATGTCAAAGTCGAGGCCCCAAATTTCATAAATGATTTACATGTTTAACGTAAGAAACCCTTATTTTTCGTAGTAGAGTTTTTTTTCAAGCTAATTCACTGTACATTGCATTAACACTTAATTGTACATATTGGTACCTTTTTACCCAATCTTAATTGTTATTTTCTTGAGAGAATTTAAAGACAGAGAAATTGCTAGAAAGAATTTGAAAATTACATATTAAATTTTTTGTTGCCTTGAATGTCTCATTATCAATACATTATTGACAGCTATCATTGTCAGATGTATATTTTTCACTAGATTTTCGATGCTAATTACGCTTTTCACTTAAATAAGTCGTAAATGAAATTGACATTGCATTGTGCAAATATAGCATAGAAACATTTAATTATAGTTTTGCATTGGAAATTTTGAATTGGTTTCAATTTATAGCATTTACATACAAAATCGTTGCTTTCGAAACTCTCAAAAATTGTCACTTTTTCTTTTTAAATTGCTATAATTTTGTAACCCTTGACCATGTCTGCATAATTTTTGGGTGCACAACAAATTTAAGAAAAAATTCATAGAAGGATAGTTTATTTATAAAAACGGTCTCTGAGTTATATCTAAGAATATAGAGAGGGTCAAATTAACCCCAGGTAAAATAGGGCTAAAGATGGTTTTGTAGTAACTCAAATAATTGCATCAATTTTTCTATTCTATGCTTAGTGTGTAACACGAAATAATTTGACAATAACATATTGTCGGTGTCAGTTAATTTGAATATGGAATACTTTTTCCAATAGTTTTCTGAGTGGCGTAAGCATTTTGATTATTCATCATTATATGTTAACATGACGGAAAATCTTGAGAAAGATCTCATGCAACTATCAAGTATATATTAAATCAAAAAAATATACATCAAACAACAGTCCAATTACCACCGGATTGGATTAAATTTGAGTAAAAATGTTTGAATTTATCAATGTAATCAAACAAGCGTTGTCTTGGAAAGTTTAACATGAACTGTCGGCAAGCCTCTTCAACTGAATCCACATCTTCATAGACTGTCACACTCATTTAAATCAGGAAAATATTGCGACTAATTGATTCAATATTGTCATTACTGCGAACTGTAGGCCGGTCAGTTCTTTGTTCATCTGAAAACAGTTTTTCTGCATCAACTGATAAAGTCAGAAAGCCAGCGCTAAACAGTTTGCAATGAAGATGCTTGCATATTCCAAGCAGTGTCAAGTTTGCCCTGAATTTCATCTGCAATATCTTCAATAAATACATAAAATAGCTGATGAATATTCAACTTTATATTAATGCCTACACGTATTGAAATGCAGGTTACAACTGTTTTTATTGTTTGCTTGGAAAATTGAACCACTCAAAAGAATTATCTTTAGCAATGCATTAATTAATTAAAATGGGTAATAGACAACTTTCTTAGAGAGACCATTTTGTTTGCGATGGTAAACACTTAGAAACAGGTCTTTTGATTATATTAAATGCATTAAATGCCTTTTTCAATTTTAAGTCAATGTTTTCTTTCCAGAGAAGCATTTCATAATTGAAAATCCGAGATCAAATTTCATCAACACGGTATCAATTACAAAATGTAACGTTCCAAACCAGAGAGAAGCGATTTCAATTTACCAAATACGTTCACTTTGAACCACTGCATTCTTCTATCAATTTCTAATTGAATATTTGAAGTTTCAAAGTCAATCAATTTTGTGTCGTCCGCATAATTTAAAAGTTCACAATTTATTACTACACTTAGCAAATCAATACAATAAATTACGAAAGGAATGCGGGGCACCAATATGCAACCCTGGGGCACTCCACTGATTATACAACATTTTCTCAAGACCTTCCCGCTATGTTAATATATATATATTGTTTCATACATTAGTTTATATAGAGCGGCCTTAATATTTGCAATAATGTTTCCTAAAAATATTTTGATAAAATTAATTAGGTCAATAATGGCATCCAACTTACTTGGGTAAGCTAGGAAATTCTAAATTTCAAGATTGAAGTTCCTAATCCTCAAAATTCCTTTTTCTTATAAATTTATACGTAAATTAATATTAATCTACAGTGATGGGTAAAAGTACATTGCCTTCAAAATTTGACATACATGAATATGTGGCTTTTAACTTGTAAGCCTAACATATGCTTAAATTTCTGCGGACATAAAATACACAATGAATATGTAAGTGTTTTAAATTAAATATCGCTTTTATTGTTACTTGCAGAAATCCAATACCGTAAAACGGGTGAGTTCGTCACCCAATGTGCATTTGGTACAGGTTGTTACTGTACTGCCCGTGATTTTGGCTAATGTACATTTTGGCCAAACGGAAAAAGGGAGGAATATAATGCATTGTGTATGCTTGCACTTCAACTGGGTGTTTCAACATGAAGACATTTGAGTGATGGTTCACCTCCATGTTCTTTTATTACGGTAAAATAACTTCTTGGAAAGATAGATTTTCTCGTCTATAACTTAACCGTATACTTGTCTCCAGGTATAATCAGATTGTGCGTGAACATGCCATTCATCTTCTACAGCCACTTGACGTTTCGGTGTTAGGGGCCTGAAAATAAGGTAGAGCTAATTCCTTAATAAGTGGCGCATGGAGACGAAAAAGAAAGGTTCATACTAAAGGAGAACTTCCTGCAACTTCTAAATAACCGTTGGTTGGTGCCAGTCCTTTCAATCCTATCGAGAAACAATATTTGATTTCTAGCATCTGGTTACGTGCTCTTCAGTCCCGCGGAATCTACTAAGAGGTTGTCAGATGCGAGTACTACTAATACAAACATTTGTCAGGACTTGGATTGGTCCAATGGTTGCTCTTTTCAAGGAGAGGAAGAACCCCATCGCGAAAGTGCCAAGAGAGAAAAAAGGTTAGCCATGAATAACCAGGAAAGAACATAGCAGCGATAATTTATAGTCATAATGAAGCTGCTCCTTTTACTACGCACTGCAGCAACTTCAGAAGTGGAAACTTGTGATGAGAACATTGAAATCTGCTTTCAATATTGAACTGACTAGGTCGTACGTCCGATACACTGGCCCTGGCGGCAAGTGTAACCAGATAAGAGGATATACTTAGAATAAATATTTTTGCTGTTATAAATATTTGGGAGTATTTAGCCTAAGCGTATTTTTAGTTACCGGTATATACTTACTGTTTAAAGTAATTAAGGGATTCAAAATGATTCACGGTGTATTTAGCTTCAATATACCTTTTTCCAATTTTTTTAATTTAAAAATAATTCATTCCATTTAATTCGTAACAATTGTATGTTAATAATTTAATTGATGTCAAATGATGTTGATAAAATATATATATTTTTTGCATATTTTGTATAAAAAATGAAACTTGGAAAAATTATTTATTTTTTTAAGAATTCTAATGATAAACTATATATGGATAGTCTTGCCAGTTCTAGTTAATTAAATGTGGTGGCTGATTTTCAAAATGGCTCATAATATTGGCTATATCAGGCGTGTGATACTAGATCATTGTTGATTAACTTTTATCAAAATATATATAGATCTTCTAATAGACCAAAAGAAAATTTTGGCAAAAATAAAAAAATATAGGTATTTTTAATATTTTATCCTATATCATTTTTGTGGAAACAGTTGCTAGTGTTCCACTATTTGAATAACAGAATGAAACAGACTAATGAAGCGCTAAGTTGTTCACAGGAACATCGTTCACCAAGAGAACATTACACGTACGACCCACAGAAATCATTTAAGAATGTTGACAATTTCTAGAAAATTTCGGACCCCTATAACGTGCTTCATTTGGTAGTCACTAGTGGAATGCTAAATTTCTGTAGGTCATTCACTATTCTAATAGCAGATACAATCACTTTTCCGTGGTGCTATTCTTTATTCCCCTTCCAGCTTTAGTGAAATTTCAGATCGCCAAATGCAATTAAGAATTATCCTATCATTCTTTTTTCAATTGGAGGAGTTCTTTAATATAAAAACATGGACGGTTCACTCAGGTATCCATACGTATTAAAAAGCTAAATTTATAATTTCCGTTTATTAAATAATATCTGAAGTAATTGCAAATCAATTAATCTAGAATTGCATGTGTAAGTGATGTGCGGATACAACATACTACCCGAAGGAACTCAATTTTACCCGTCTAAACCCGCGAGTATGGAAGGGTGCGCAATTTATTATGAGGATAAGTCCTCATTCAACATTATTTGTATTGGAAATTTGAAATTTTTTAATTATATATAAACTTTTGAAAAAAATCATAAACGTTGAACGTGAATTGCTGTAAAAAATTAAATGAAAATAATAGGATGGTTTAATAGAAGTTTAATATAAATATATTTCCGAATAAGGGGTGCGTGGGTAAAGTATTTCGGGTATCGGTAATGCTTAGTAGGCCATGTTACAAGCAAGAAGGTAGTTTTAGTGGCAGATCAGTAATATGTACAAGTTAATTCGTATATCGTGAGTGTGAATAACATATTCTTAGAAATTTGTTTGATCGCTTTTTCGATTTTTTTACATTTGGTGCATGAAGTTCAAATTTAAAAAGTCCACCCAGGAAAAAATGTTAAAGCATAGATGCCACGACCCATTCGAAGTAAACCGTGAACTGCCACAGGATGACGAAAGTGAACGAATTTTAGACATTGTTGCCATGACTGGTAAAAAATGCATTTTTGATTGAAGCAATTCCTTTAAGCAGACGACAGTTCACTTCAATGCCATTCAACAGAGGTTGTCGGACATGCTGTCGATAATAGCTTGCTTTGATAAGAACATGTACAAGCTCTGGATCTGCTTTGCTCATGAATACTGTAATCATCCGCTTCTTGGATCTGAAATATTGACGAACAACGTCAGGACGTTCATTGTCATCACCTAGCCACACCATGTTTTGCCTTTTGTTTTGCATTTGATGGAACATAAACCAGCTTTTGTCTCTCGTCTCCCACAAACGATGTCAAGGGCAATGTCACACATTTGACACATCAATACGTTTTTGCTTTTCCCCTTGACTCAGGATGTGAGGAACCAATCGCACACACAGGTTTTTCATTTTACTTCAAAAGTGATTATTTTATGAACTGAAGACTTTGGTATTCCACACATTTCTTCTATATTTCGCACTGTAAGTTGTCTGTGTTCTTCAATCAGTTGCCTGACTCGAGTAGCATTCTCATCAACAGATTTCGTTCTTGCTCTGCCTGGTCTTTCACGACCAGTGCATTCAGAAAGAGCACCACTTTGAAAATCATGACAAACCATTTGGTGACTGTGACATATGAAGGGCAGACAGTGTCATCACAAATTGTCGTAAGTTGCTCATGGATAGATTTCGGAGAATCATGCAATTGAAGTCCCTCAAACATATAAACGTTTGTTTTCCTTAGTTGCCACCATAACAATCAAAGTTTTTCAAACTATTTTGTAGCAAATTTGAAAGAACAATAACAATAATTGGCAATATGAAATCAGTAATGTTTAGATGGTTACGTATCCTAGCAGAAATGAATAAAATAGATAATTACGAGGCAGATAGAACAGTTACTGCGTGTATATATATATATATATATATATATATATATATATGCAGATGATATGTTTGATTAAAATCGTGAAAAATCTTTATGAAGTGGCTAACTTGTTAAGAATAAGATACTGGAGATATTTTCCATTATTTTAATATAAATATATTGTAGTTTAATATTAATGCAATATATTTTTTCCCAAAACCACTTCAAAGTTTCTGACTTTAGTAAAAGCAAAATATGTGATAGTATGTTGAAAAAAGCAATCTAATTCTGTTAAATCACTAAAATTTGATACATTTTTCTTTCAAATTTAGAAAAATGGCAACAAGTGAAAAATATTTGTTTCATATTTGGCATATAAGAAAATCACCTCATGCTTAAAAAAATAAATTCATTTATTTTAAAATCGATCTTATTTTGCATAGTTCTAATTCAAAATATTATTAATTGAATATTTAAATTAATAAATAATCGACTGTTTTCAAAAATATTTAAAATTTGAAATTCTATTCATTTTGATTTTCATCTTTGAATTCAGTCTCATTTACGGATTTTAGGACACTACAATGAAAAATATTCATAGCATCTATTATATTAAATGGAAAGCTAACTTTGACCATTTTATTGGTTTGAAGTTGTATATAACAAGTAAATTATGAATTCTATGATCTAACAACATGCTATATTTAATGACTTATATTTAAGGCGGAAGCTATGTACCAGCAGAAATGGAAGAGTGTGTGCTTGAAAGACTTTTAATTAAGCAAATGGAAGATCCGGAAATGTTTTCTGATGGTGCAATTGAATCTATATTACGAAATTTATTTGCTGCTGGAACTGATACCAGCAGCACTGCGCTTACATGGTCAGTAGTGTATCTGAAAAATAACCCAAATATTCAAAAGCTCCTAAAAGAGGAGATTGGAGAAGTGATCGGAGATGAAGTTATAACTCTAAAGCATTTAGATGCAATGCCTAAAATTCATGCATTCATTTTGGAAACACTTCGATTTGGGGCAGTAGCGCCTTTCTCCTTAGTTCATTTACTCAATAAAGATATTAATACAAAGAAGTATTCCTTTCCAGCCGGTTCATTGATGCAAGTGTCAATATTTTGTGTACAACGCGATAAAAAGGCATTCAAAAACCCTGATTTTTTTGACATCAACAACTTTTTAGATAGAAACAATGTAGTCGTTAATGATCATTTAATTCCCTTTTCATTGGGTCCACGAATCTGTCCTGGTGACAAGCTGGCAAAAATGGAAATATTCTTTTTCTTAGTTGAAATACTTCGAAATTTTAACATCGAGTGCCTTGATAGTAAAAATAATGAAGATGCTAATGCCAGTATGGGAGTAACTAGAATACCAAAACAATTCCAAGTTAAGTTACTGCCGGTGTAATTCAAATTTACTTGAATTAAAATTGCACTTAAATAAATTATTAAGTGTTGCGTTGAATTAATAAGGAGGGTCAGATATAAATTCTGTACAGATTTACATTGGGCATTAACCCAGTGAGGACATAATGAAGATGAAGTTACTTTAGTAGTAAAAACGAAGGATTTTATTAAGCTGATGACAACAAGAGCCCTATTACCAAATATAATTTTGAAATACATTTATTATGCTATACTAGGGTGTATATATATGTACCTGCTACACTTAAGGGAGTCAATTAATGATTGCCAAAAATGATTGGCAAGAAACTAGGATCAAGACAATATTTTCCCACATATGCTTGACAAACACTAAATAATATTAATTTCAAAATCAGTGATTAGACTGATCAAACAGGAACATCATCCTCAATTAAGTAAAACAAAATGGTTGAGGAGCAATTAGCAATTTGGCTAAAGCTTTATAAATATATTAACTTGCAATTATCTTGTGTTATAGCAGTCTCAAAGAGTTAAATAAAATTTAAGATAATACCTGAAGCAACATTAAACTAAAAATATTTTTAACACTAAATAAGTTAACATTTTTTATTGCTTACGTCAAAAACAAGATTAAAGTAATTTGTTGTCATCACTAAGAAGTCTTATTTTACAGCTATTAATTCATTTTTAAGCCCAGTTTCCATATGGTTCATCAACAGTTTACAGAAATGATATTTTATCAATGCTGCATCAGAAGATGACAGTTAATTAAAATGTATTTTGTTACTTCTTATTTCTATTATAAATCTACATAAAAGTGAATGTTTTTCATATATATATATATATATATATA
>CABFPE010000001.1:3094660-3107826 GCA_900660155.1 Hofstenia miamia
CAAGTAATATTGTACAAAAGGGCAAAAACAAATTACAAAAACAAAAAGAGGAAAAGAAAGCATGTAAACTCAAAGAAAGGAAAAACTTTAAAAAATTTAAGTTAAACTTTTTATACATATATGACATCAATAAGTGTAAATAACCAATTTACAACACTAATAACAAAACAACTATTTTGAAACATTTCATATAAAATTTTCTACTTGCAAACACTTTATTCTTTAATTCATTGAGAAAAATGTATTCAAAAAGTACTTATTTCATTTGTTCCAGAGGCATTGATTAATAAATCATTATACTTTATAAAAATTTTAGGAATGTAGAATTTATCATTTACATAAGTTTATAAATTGGGAAAAACATGTTGTAATAATAATTGAGATTGTTTTCCAACATGAGAAAATTTATTTTTTGCATATTGAAAGAATTCTAGTATCATATGAAAATGTTTTATTTAAAGGTGATAAATGTTCAAGTGATTTAAACTTCATGTTGTAAAATTTGCACCAGTTTATTAATTGGTACATAGCAAGTTTACAATTGGATACATTTTGACATTTGAATAATGGGATATAGATAAAACTATGTAAAGTTAACATTATCTGTGAAGAAGTGCAACTTTATACATAGAGCAGAATAATGGAATTCCACAAGTCTGTACTGTTTTTATAATTTGTTACATTTTAACACTTAAATAATGGCAATAGATAAAACTATGTAATGTTGACATTACAAATAACATTAGTAATATAGTAAATTGTATATTGAAGCAAGGGGATAAAATTTTTAAGTTGTTTTTTATGTGATTGACGCTGTTGTGTTTTTGTATAGAGAACATTGTTCTTAGGGCTTGGTTGAAAGATATTGTTAGGCGATTTAAGAGTGTTTGCTTAATTCCACTAAGAAGGAAACAGCAATATATGTATTGGCTTGTTATAAAGGCATGAAAGAGGCTTATATTAGTAGTGGCTTCTCTAGCAAGTGACAGGTATCTAATTCCATGCGCAATTTTTTTTGTTCTTATTGATAATTCATTGTTAAAGTCTAACTTTTCATCTAGTACAACACCAAGATATTTAACTGTTCGAGAAGGACTTATTGCAATATTGTTTATTGTTATGGGAAGTATTTTTGTGTAATTTTTCAATTCTTTGTTGCGATAGATAATGCACATCGTTTTCTCAAGATTTAATTTGAGATGATTGTTCTTAAAATATCTTAACAATTTTGTCAGATCCTCTTTTGTGTTCTTGAGACACATATTTAAAGATTCATTAGTTGCAAGCATGCATGTATCATCTGCGTACTGAAAAATATATTTATAATAATAAAAATAAAATAATAATAATAATAATAATAATAATAATGAGTCCAAGATGTATATTTAAAATCATTTCCTATAATTGGAGAAACAATGAGAGTTAATTGACTTGTTAGTCTATCCGTAATTTTGTAAAAGTTTTTCACTTTCATTGTAGGAATTTTATTATAAGAAACTAAAATACTCAATTTTAGTCTAGCAAAAAGAAATTTTATAGCAAAAATCATAAAATGGTCCTAATGGGATATGGGACTGAAATGTGTAAATTTCAAGTAGGCAGGCCAGGGCTTGTCCTAAGCTTTAAGGCCATATCTATTTTGCAGCGCAGCCCTCTAAGAACCAGAGACTCCACTGATTAAACAGCTGCAAAGAGATAGGCAGGGACTACGCCAAGCTGGGCAGAACTTATCGATACGTCTTAGACAAAAAATTTCTTGGAAATTGTAACACTTAATATGTGAGGTTGTTACAATGTCGAAACGGCTGAAATTTGTATATGTTTTAGGTGCACATTAGTTTCCTCAGGAAAGCGCTGCAATCGTTTAATGAAAACTGTTTCTACACACAAGAAGCGCAACTCTCCATTTGTAACAGCAATGTCACACTTGAAAAAAGGCTAGGCTTGGACTTAAGTTTTCGGACCATGATCATCTCTGCAACTGTTTTCCTAAATATTAAGACCTCATTGGAATTTTAAGACGTCAGCATGTGAATTCTGTTGATTTGGCAGTAACTCTAGATTTGAGAGCATAAGAAACTATTTAGGTAGTCACACAAAACTCTTGGTGTGTTTTAAATTTAATAGGATCCAAAATTCATCGTTAAACTCTAATTTTTTGAGAAATTTAAATATTTCTCACTGGATGGTTTAGCCAGACTACATGTCTATCATGTTTAGAATGACTACTTACGTGGAGTACAAAACAGAGATGCCCAAGGGCTGATTGTCTCCGTATATCAGAACAATAACGTAGATCGAGTTCTTCGAGAATTCGTACCATGTTAATTCTGTCCAATTTGGCTGAAATATGCTGAATAGGTATATCGAAAAGGAAGCCCAGATATTTCGTAACTTAAAGACCGTGTTAAGATTTGACTTGAACTATTGAGATTCTAAGATTTGCCAACGTATCTAACAATCGCTGAATCATGTGCAATTGCGAATACGGCAGAATTACTAGCAGATTATTTATGTGAGACCATGAGATAAATATATTTCGTACTCCACGGTTACTTATTAACACACTTTTACTTTATTCATTCAATAACCATGAAAATGCATTTTTATAAAAAAATTGTTTTACTGAAATATTATTTTGTTATTTTCTTCTAATTGGTGCTTTGTTTCCTGTAGTGTCAAAGCCATTTAATATTACATTGAATGAATGAGTCAATTCAATAATAAACAGGCAGTTTTTGTAAATATCTCATACATTTTCTGGAAATTATTTAGAAAAATCTTGTCATTGGATGTGTTAATTAAATTCAAAATATCCAACAATAATGATTGTCTTCTTTTAGAAGTTCTGCGGGATTTCTAACATTTCAAATTATTTGGATTTTCATGAATTAAAAAATCCCACATGTCCAATTGATAATATGAATTGTCATATGGAGCTAAATTTAAATATTTTGGTGGCATGCCAAAAAATGAATTTATGAACTATTTCGAATTACATCGTTTACGGTATGAAATTAATAATTAGATAGAAAAAATAGTATATGGAAAATGTATGCTAATTTGCCAAGATGACCGCTGCAATTTTATTATTTCAGCTGAGGCTTTACACATTACTAGAAAGATATCATTTTGAAGTTTTTGAGAAGAAGTAAGTCACGACTAGGGAAAAAGGGCAAAATTAAGCATATTTGGTAATTCTTCTAAAAATTAATTTTGAAGATTTTGAGTACTCCCATGACCTTCTTTAAAGAAGGCCCTGGTACCCTTTTATTTCCATTCTTCATAGACTGGTAAAAATGCAAATTTATTCTCTAGATAAACTAATCCTGAACAAATTTTGAATATTTCAATTATTATTTGCAAAAATATAATGAAAAATAGAAAAAAATCAATTTCAGTTGCTTTGAGCGTTGTTATGAAAATGAGTGTGACTTGGTAAACAAAATACTCTTTTTAGTGTATCAGGTGCATCTTGGTTACATACACGGATTAAATGCTATATGGCGGGCCCCAAAACTCATAAGACTAACACTTTATTTTACAAATAAGCATTTATTATAAAACAAAAATAAATTTATTTAGTAATATAATCACCCCACTNGTCATAAGACTAACACTTTATTTCACAAATAAACATTTATTATAAAACAAAAATAAATTTATTTAGTAATATAATCACCCCACTGTTCAATTACCAATTTACAATGTTTGTAAAGTTTATTAATTTCTTGCACAAAACCTTCACGTGGAATTGATTTAAGGAACTACAACCTGTCTCTTATACACATCAGAGTCATCAAAGTTAGTTTTTCATAGGTCTTTTTTAAGAGCTTTGAATATCCAGCGGTCACACTGGTTTAGATTTAGACTGTATGGACTTTGTTCAATTTGAGTAATCATTTTCTTTCTAGAAATGATGTTGTCTCAGCTGATTTGTGGACACGCGCATTGTCATGTTGAAACCAAAGCTATGAAAGATGAGTTGGTGAAGATCGCAATGTTCTCCATTTTTCAGTGATATGCAGAAAATCAACATATCGGGAAGAGTTGACTGTTTCATTCTGCTGCAAAACATCTATACTAAACTTTATATCAGCTTAAACATAACAAAAAGCATAGTCTTCTTTTTCGTCAATTTATGCTGAAGTTCGCGTTGACGAGGTTCATCTCGAGATTGCCAACACTTGTTTTCTTCTTTTGCAACACAATTTTGAAAAAGAGCGCAAGTTTCATCTTCAGTTGCCCAATACTTAGCGAGGTCATCCATTGAATTTGAATCAATCAAATCAACTATTCGTTTGCAGCATTCTACAAAAGATTGTTTGTTTGTTTCACTCAATAAATGTGGAACTCAAGTGCTGCAAACCTTACGCATCTGTAAATCTTGGGAAAGAATGCGCCAGACAGTGCGTTTAGCACTATTTGTTATTTCACAAATAAAGCGTGTCGACATTTCACAATTGGACTGAATCAAATTTTTAACCTTTGTGATGTTGTCATCCTTAGTTGATGCAAGTAGGCGACCACAGTGAGGCAAATCATTAATTGAATTTTGTCCTTTAAAAAATTCACTGCAACAACAAAATATGGTAGCACAACTTGGTGCGCCATTGAGTTGTTCAGAAAAATAGGCAAAAATTTGTGTTGTAGTAATGACTCTATTTCATTTGATAAATGTGTAAGAACAAAAATATTCGTTTTTACAAGTTCATTTCATTGCACATCTAAAATGATACACATTGGGTAATTTATATTGTATTGATTTGATTGGATATTAAAATATATGCATGATAGCCACGTGAACATTATATTGTTTATATATTTATTAGCTGTATAATATAAAACGATAAAAATGTAGTTTTAAGACATTTGGGGCACGTCATATATCTTAGATTCTAAATCTGTTAAGAAATGGAAATTCATTTTTTAAAATTATTTGATGTTTTAGGATAGTACCACCTTAAAGAGGTTGACAATCGCTAAATCATCTTTTATTAAGTGTAATATAATATTAAACATTATGAATGGAAATTTTTGTGTAGAAAATGTATTAAATTGCTTTAATTAAATTTGCAATTCTAATTAGAATGCAAATACATTTCTGAATCACATCAATACAACTGAAATAGAGCTATTTTGCATTTAGGTACTATAACTAAGATGGACTACAAGTATTTCATTCTATTTATGTATAATAACGTTTATTAAACATTGATTATAAATTCCCAATGCATGCACATTTAATTTTATTCTATTTTTGATTAATGACAGCTAAAGGAGTGTTTATCGACCGATCATTGATAATTTGTCCTTAATTTTTCATATAGGAAAACTCAGGTGAAAGAAACTAAATGTGAACACTATCTTAAAAACCTTAATGAAATCATCTACAAGCCAGTGAACCAAATGCACATCAGTGACACATGGTTAAATATTAATTGGAGCAGCACCGAATGGATTAAGAACTTCATAGGAATGCAATGAGGTGTGTTTTATTACCAAGTTCTATATAACTACGGATCATGGATAAAAGCCTTTGCACCGATGATTAAATCAAACATATAAAGGAAATAGTACATTTTAAGCAATATATCTTTACAATCAGGGAATGCAGATGCTTATAATTTTAACCAGAAAGTGATAGGTAAGGTACGTGTCATTAGCTGTAATTACAGATAGAATCCCTCATGATTACAGAGAACCAAGTATAGAATTCAATGGTCTAAAATTTATCCAATAGATCAATAGGATTTCATTTAACTAGCAATTGATTGCATAGAACAATTTCTGCCACAAGCCAAAATTAAGGCAAATTCATATTCAAAAATGACTTTCATTCTGTCATACAAAATTGGAGTGGTCCGTTTCAGCTAGGAAAAGGTTCATATTCTCGGATAAATCAACGATTGAATTTTATCTATGAAGGAGACGTGCTAAAATGTGTCATAAAGCTCGCTATTGAACAAAGAAAACTGAATTAGCCAGTCCGGGTGTGATAGATTTATTGCTTAAGTAAATGCAATTGAATAACAGTGGATACTTTCTCAATAGCTCCTTCAAATGTATATAAGCTCGTCATTTCTTTTTCAAAAAGACGGGGCAATTTATCGCACAACTTGCCTCGATGTCGCTCCTTCACCCTCATTACCTGAATTGATCGATACTTGATAACCTATGGAAGGCCTTATAAGACCATGTAAGCCTCAGAACCTGAACTTCATTAGATGGTACCTCATAGACGTCTCTGCAACAAACAAGCTTTTTGAATCCTTGTGTAATATTATTAGTGAGAGTGTAAATGCCTTGCCGTGTAACACTCCTGCCAAGTTTCCTTCACTTTTTAAAATTTTTCAGTCTAGTTATTGTTTACTGTAGTTGTTACTAGGTTTACATTTGTAGATATCCTTTCTACAATAATAAATAAGTCAACCTGATGTTATTTAAATCCTTTGTCACTTTTATTTTAATCCATCAAAATCAAAATACTTCTATTAATTCATTTTCATTTAGATCATACGAATATGAAAATTCTTTAAAAAATTCTAAATACGTTTCACAATTTGTCAATGTTTGTACACTTAGAAACACTAATTTGCGATTTCAAATTATACAATCACAATACAAGTGCCCATTTGGAAATGTTTTGTGCACTATACTGAAACGCAAATGAAATCTATTCGAACCTACTGCTAATTAGGCCTATAAGGCTTTATAGTGATAGTAAATATAGTGATGCTTATTAATATTATTTAAAGCACATAAGTTGAGTCTAATTTTGTTAAATTAAATTTGTTTGGAACATTCAATGTTAGTATTATACAGGGTGTTTCAAAAGTCTTGGGAACATAACGATTTTTAATAACTCAAAAACTATTAGGAGTTGCAAAATAAAATTGGTGCCGTTGGAAAGGTTAAAGTTTCAAGTTTTGCGGGGAATCTTCAAACCTGCTCAATATGAGCACCATTTGTCACTCGGCAGACATCTAGTCGATAGGCCATTTCCTGCCAAACACGGTCCAGAATCTAGACGTCAATGGTTCTCAAACTGCCGTTACACGAGCCTTTAGTTCGTCAATATTTCTTGGAAAGGGCGGCACATAAACTTGTTGCTTGACAAAGCCCCAAAGAAAAAAGTCACACAGGTAATATCTGAATATCTAGGAGGCCAGGGCATGAGAACGTCATCACCTCGCCTAGATCTCCCAATCCATCTACCAGACAGCCTTGTGTTAAAAAAACTGCCTTACTCTAACACTCCAGTGTGGTGGTGCACCATCTTGTTGAAGAATGAAGTCATCAGATTCATCTTCTTCCAACTGAGCCATTAACCAGTCTTCCAGCATGTTAAGATAGAATTCACCAGTGATAGTTGTCTCTTCAACGAAGAACGGTCCATAGACACCTTTCTTGGAATTTTCGCAAACATTTAGTATGACCAATAACTTGTTCACACAAGCTTTAAAATGACACCAGTTTCCTTTTTCTACCTGGAATACTTCATGAGATATACGCATTTGTAAGGTTGCCAAGACTTTTGAAACACCCTGTATGTCTAACATTGCTGTTAATTACATTTTGATGGGATGTAATTGCGATAGATGCCATTTAATTCTGCAACTATTGCACTGAATGTTTATGCATTAAAACAACAGGAAAGACCTTTGATAGTTAGGTGTCATCCTATACAATTACAAAATATTTATCTGACTTTGGGCTAGGTATAGTGCATTTGATACTAAAGCTGCAAGGTCTTTTTTGATACAAATGAACTCGTATATACTAATCATGTTTCACCACTCTTATGAATAAATAAATAAATCAATAAATATATATATATATATACATATAACCACTCTTATGAATAAATAAATATATATATATATATATATATATATATATATATATATATATATATATATAGTTTTAGATTGCAACTTCCTTATGAGTATAGTTGGTTTTATATGCGCAAGCTTTTAATTCAACATAAGATATGCATCCTATCCAGATGTCGAATGGGTCTATCAATTTTTTAAACTATAACTCAGTTATTTACTCTAATATTTTAATACATTTTCGAAAGATATTTAACACTAACTTATAGCTTTATTTATAAATTTTTTAAATATTTCTAATTCGACTTATTTGTAATTAAAAGTTTCATTGTTTTATTGTTAATGAAAAAATTTAACTTTGCAAAACAAAGCTTAGAGATCTTTGAACAGACATGAACTTCGAAATATACATGGCGACGACATGATAATTATGGCAACATAAAGAAAAGATTGAATGTAAGGCAAAGTAAACAATTATTCCTGGTGTATTTGAAGGAAGGAATGAATTTATGACAAAACGAAATTCGGAACAAAATGAAAAACTAATCTTTAAGATGCGTATAATGATTTTTGGAAAAATTTATAAATTCAATGGAAATACACACACACATTCTAAACGTAGCTGTATGAAGATATAAACTTTACATTATCCACGCCATTATCTTTTACTTATGATTACTTGAATCTAATCCTCCTTAAGACATTGCTTCGATTCTGATGTTTATTATATTTGACTTGCCAAAGAGACGCCCACAAAAGTCAGACCTGGAACCTCTACTGTCAATAACTTTTTATGTAAATGAAAAACAATACAAATGCAAAATTAAACAATTTGATTTTGATTTAGATTTTGCCTTTACTTCAATTACTTACAGGTCTTTGCTTAATACATTATAAAACATTATTTGAGTGTGTGAATGTCCTTTGATTGGAAAACTCCTGTGGTTCATAAGTGGTAAATTGTATTTCAGTACCTAAAGAGAAAAAATATTTCGTCTTTTCATTGAGCATTAGCACTGTTTGATAAACCATTCTTAAAAGATTTCATTAAGAATCCTGAAATATGTCATAACAAGTAATCAGCACATCAAATATTATAGATGTCCTTGTTACAAAAAATAGGTCTATTTTCAAATAGATTTCTTATGAAAGCGCTGTTATATTTTCAAATACTTTTATACTAATTATAAAATTTTATTTTATTCAATTTAAATATTGAACAAGAATTTAATAAAATTGTGCTTAAATATAATTACATTACTAATTATAATTTTTTTTTCAATACTAGTGAGGCAAGGTATTTCGCAATATATAATTTTTACATTAATGCATAAAATTTATATTCTAATACATATAAGGCTAAATATTCACCAAAGCAAATAAACCCAATACGCCAACAACTTGAACCCGAGTTGAGTGATTCTATGCAGTTTGATAAAAAATAGTAAGGTTTAGAACGAGAAATTGATTGATAAATCTGCAAAAATTATTGGCTAAATACAAAATAAATTTTGCAGAATTTTGTTAACCAAGAATTAGGTCAGATTTAAATGTAAATAAAAATGATGAAGATACAGGATTTGATGATGGAAACCGAATTTATTTATAACTAATTGAGCAGATGCTTAAAAACTCTGATACTTTAAAAAGTGTATGATGTTTCTTGAATGGCTTTAAAAGTGGCCTATGTTATAGGCTTGATATGGATACAGAACATCGTTCGTCCGCTTCCAAGAGCAAAACCGAGGAAATGAAGAACCTACTTCGTAGTATCACGATTAAAGGGGTCCCACTTATATGTTAATAATTAAATCTGAAGTTTTATACTTTAATATTTTGGAAAAGACTATCTTGTAGGAGTAAACCACTCTCTGCAGAATATGCTTAGGTAGTGTTAATAACCTGGTGGAGACAGATACTTATAGAAAAGAATTTGATATAATTTAGTCGCCGATTAACAATAATATCATTATGTGGATAACATTTATTTTATTACATTGTGGTATGATCTCACTTGGAAACTGCCATCGGGATGGAGCTCCCCAGGCCACTAAATTTGGCTCTTGGTTGTCCATTCTTTTTCTGGATTCATTTCTTCGTAGCTATCCCAATCGTGTTAAATTCGTGGACGGCACAATAGCATTAAATTTCTCAAACCGTGATTATGTTTCTCAAGCCGATAGTCATATTTCACTTGTAGAAAATTAGTCAAAGGAGAACCTCATATAACTAAATATCATGAAGACAAAAGAGTTTGCAATTTGTCCACTACGGCAGCATGAAATTCTTCCTGAGATTGCTCTTGACAGTGCAACTTTTCAGCGAGTGATCAGTGCAAAACTATTTGAAGTGATCTTACAAAATAATCTAAAATTGGAAAATCATGTGAACAACATTTTCTTTAAATCCTCTAAGCGACATCATTTTATCAGGCTTTTAAAACATAGTGGATTGACTTCATTGGAAATATACAAAAGTATTTGTCACAAATTTGATCTGTTTTGGAGTATTGTTGCCAGGTATAGCATCATTCGCTTAAGATTAAAATATATTCATTTTACATTTTGCATTTTAGAAAAAATTTTTTTAGAATGAAATGACCCTGTCGCACATCTGTCTCTCCACCTGTGGTGAGTCATGGGCATTTCAAACACAACACCTTTTCGGTCTCACACTATATTTAGTCTGCAAAATGCACAAGGTATTTCTAATAATATTAATAAACAATTTGATTTGGTTAATGAATCACATTTAGAAAATTCTACATTTTGATGCTGATCAGTCGACCTTCTCAATAAATTTCAAAAAAAATCATTTTCAACTCTTTGAATATCTTTGCTTTGTTTTACTACAATTTTAGTTGATGAGAATCTCCAAATTTTTGGAAGATTGCTAGAATTACATTAATCCTATTCACAAATGAGATTCAAGGAGAAACATTTTTTCCAACCATTGACCAATTGGCATTCTAATAATCTCAGTGTTGGTATGGAAGCTAAAATATATTTGTTAAATTAAATTGTACATTCTACAATGGAAGTTTTGATAGTATTAGCCATAATAATTTGCTTAAAAAATTACCAATTTTAGAATATGAATATTTCTAAGTTACTTATCATGCACTAATAGATCCAAAGAGTAAAAATTATTAAAAAATCATTCTGCCCAATAAACAAAAAAAGTTTTATACCCGTCTTATAATGGTATAACACATTGAAAGACATCTTAGGGTAGGTCTTCTAAACGTCTTAGAATACACTATTTATAAGCGTTACTGAATACCATCTAGTGTTCACAAATGATATTGTAAAACGTCTTATAAACCATTTCTAAACGTTTTAAAGCACGACCATCTTTAATGATATTAACACATTCACGCTCGCTGACGGCTATAGCCGTCATGTTGAATTTGTACAAGTCATTCTCATACGATCTGATCGATATATTGATGAACAGTCTTTTTGTTTGACATAAAGTGCAAAAATGTAGAATTTAATGTTATTCTTATTACCTCCGTCTGTCTTTTTGGTTTATTTATCATGTATGCACGGGCGAGCACAGCATTATGCTAATAGGATGAAAAAACTACCTAGGCCTATATGTCTATAAGAATTGGGCTGCTCCCTTTTAAAATTCTCGATACGCGCATGCCTGCGAGTAGACCTGAAGTAGTGCATTCTTGACGTTCTTTCATGACCTTGGCACAGGCTGTGAGCCTCAATAAAACATGCGACCATTACAACATACTCTTAAAAAAATATCAAGTATTCCAAATTTCAAATAGAAAAATCGTTTGAAAATATGAATTACCCACTATTTTTAATTGATTGAGTATTATAAATATATTTTGAATCATAAATATTCTATATCTTGTATTAATAATGTAAGTATTAGCCGCTTACGTCTTAGAATCATAGAAGCAATAGATTGTTAATGCCTAAACAAAAAGATTATTTTAAAATTTTCAGAATTCCTACAGATTGTAGTGTGAGGAAACTGCAATTATTTTATAATTTACACACAGTATAATAACATGACATACTTTATTTTAATAAATTTCGTCAGATATATATATATAAGCAAAAATTGCTTAGGAAGTAATCATAAAATGAAATTAAATTCAATGAAAAAGAACATTACTGCTCAAATATAGCTTCATTATACTATACAATTATGTTGCAATACATTAACTACATACCTTGGTGTTGGCATTGCAGTTAATTTTAAATTTGTTTGCATCCTTTTGTATTTTAGGTAATTTCTTAATGTTGCTTCAGAAAATAATAACTTTCCTGCTCTTTACTTCAATAGATTTATATTGTTCTTGTTCTTTCTATTCATTAAATAATGAAACAAAAAATCTAATTAGTACGTTCATAATGAAGGTAATTTAAGAGAATGTTATATGCTATATTATCACCATGTGAGGATGTTAAAAACTATGGAGTTGAGAGTTAGTGTGAACATTCAGTTTTAGAGATCTCTACAACAAACTTCCTCGAACCTGTAGTATTAGTTTAAGCAAGTATTTGAAATTGGAAGGCGCACTTGGGATTATACTTAAGGTTCCAATTAACTTTAATCTAGTGAAGAAGTGGCATTTAAAACAGAATTGTCATTCTTTTTAACAAAAGCGAAACAATTGAAGTTGAAAAGTGAGGTCGTATTTCTGGGGAACTTTAATTCAAAGTTCTCTTAAAAGACATCCAAAAATAGTAACTCTCCATGTTATTGTCTGCCTGCAGTGTTTATAAATTGACATTTGTGTTACAAATTTAATTATTTTTGTAAGGAATTACTGCAAGTATTGGAAAAAAAGTTCCATTCCCCCATTGATTTACTTAATTATCAGTTTTTTCTACCTAGACTGATATCTGAACACCGAACTTCATATCCCACAATCTACTAAAGCAGCAGAAAACTGTAATAGCAATTTACATTTTTAAAAATTTCAGTAATTGACAATCTTGGGGTACAGAAGGTTTAATTGATTTTTGGTTACTAAACTATTAACAAAGGCAAAATCGACTATAAGGTGCATTTGGGCACGGGGGCAAAATGTCCTTTTCTTTAATTTCATTTGATCTTTACTTAATTGAAAGAATAAGGTTATAAGATGAAAATTAACTTTACTTGTACATAGATAAGAATGTTTTCTGTAAAATTCTTTTGCAAAATACGCAATGCAATAATAATAATAATAATAATAATAATAATGTATTTTATGATTATGTATCTGAAAATAACATTCAGAATATATAGTTTACAAATTTACGAATATGGATATTTCAGGCATCTGTTTGGAAAAATTTTGAGGTTTTGATATTTTTT
>CABFPE010000001.1:3119635-3129993 GCA_900660155.1 Hofstenia miamia
ATATATATATATCATTTTGCATTATAGAAAATACGTTTGTAGAAACACTGCTACTTGCGAATGAAAATACGAGATTAAGTCACTATTTTCAAAACAAAATACTAAATATATTTTAGATATCTTAACTTTAAGCAGACTGGTAATATTCTAATTGAAGAAACTGATTTTCAACATTTCTCAAAAAATTCCTAGGCTTTTTAAGGTTAAGTAAGCAAAATGAAATATTTTCACATTTTCTTCAAGCAGCTGATTTCAACTAGTCTTACCATAAAGAAATGCTTTTTGGCATTTAAAGCACTTTTTAAATTATCAAATGTAGATTGCCTACGCACTGTTTTTTGTAATTTTCAAGTTTTCTATAAGTTTTTAAAAAAATATATATCCCATACATGCTTAGATATTTTAGACTAATTTCCAATTTTTCCTCATTATTTATTTAGAGGTATACAAGGAAATAAAATTATTTCACTATAAGTGAATAAAGTTTCACATTGAATTTTTTTGCAAAAAAATTATTTCGATCTTATTCTAAAGATGTCTGCATGTAGTTGTTCTAATATATATATATATATTACATTTTGCATTATAGAAAATACGTTTGTAGAAAAAATTCTCAGCTGTTCACTAGGTTTAATTTAAGACTCTATAAAATTAAAAAATAAATGGAATTGGGTTAGCTGTGTCATTCTATACCACCTTATATTGTTTTACTTTAGTAATTTTGCAAATCGCTAAGCGGTATACCACATTCCTAGCCCAAAAGACATTGTTGAGATGTAGCTCACACTGGGGTTCCAAGTTGCCCATAATATGGAAAATATGTTTTCTGTTTAAAAGTGATAATTCTTGTGGACAATCCTGGTGTCAATAATGCATTTTTTGCAATTTATGAAAATTTTATTTGTGTAATTTTAATAGCATTAAATTATATTTGCTTAATGTAAATTTGTATTTTGCGAACATATTTGGCAGTAATAAGTGAAAAATACTATTTCAACATTGTGCACATTTATTTCAATTGTGTCGAAAGGCGTTCTGTTATTCATTAAATAGAACTTGAAGTTCTTCAAGCAAACATGGATTTGCTACTAAAAAAACTTTGACATTTGATGTAAATGAATTAATATTTTATAAATTGAATCTAATTTTAATCGTTTGACAATTCAATTTACGATGATTTTATTCAATGCTTTAAAATTAATAGATTTATTCAGAACCTTGCAATAATGTATTGCAATAATATTACAATACGAAAATTTCAAGATAAATATATTGCAATATGAGTTTGCTGGCAATATAATATTGCAATATTTTGTTTAATTGAAAGCTACCAATTTTAAGCAAAGAAAATGATTCTTTTGGCGCTTTACTATGATTTGGAAATTTTTTGTAATCTATGTTTGATCTTTGTTTCTAAGTCTATGGTAGCTTAGCCTATTTCAGCTATTCAAATGAATTGTGCATACCTGTATGTCTGAGTACGTAAACATAAATCAAACCATATTTTCGGCATGTTCTAAGTTGCAAAAATATTTTTTCCAGTTTAAGCAACCAATACAAAAATGGTAAAATTCTAGCATCTATTTAAACCTGCTGATGTGAATTCACATGGAATTACAATGAATCATTTAAAATAATTGACGAATTCTTTTAATTTCATTGGTCTTCTCAATTAATTGTCTCTCATCAATGACATTAGTAATTACTATAATCTATCATTATAGTTCATTTCTAAGCTGTGTGCACGCCAATTATATGTTGGAACAAGCTAAAAAACAGCAGTTAATGTCATTATACTGTTTATTTCTTAAAAGAAAAACTAAGAAACGTTTTCACCTTTCAATAATATTGCAATATATTGCAATATATTGCAATATATCTGTGATTAAATTCAGTGCCCATAAATATGTTGTAATATATTTATTGCAATATATTGCATAAGCAATATATTATTGAAAGGCCTTGGATTTATCTAAAATATCTAATGACTAACAGTATAATTTATTGTTTAGATAGAGATAATATCAAGACCATCTATATATAGATAGCCTTAGATAGTGGAGTACTGATAATTGCTCCAACAGCATGTTCTTACATGTATCAGTGTAATTTTCAAGGAAAAACTATTTTATGAAAGCTGAGGTAATTGGTGATTTCAAATGACGCAAGTGTGACGAAAGCATTTTAAAAGGGATGACATAACTTGTATTATTCAGTCAGATGCGACTTCAAATTGAAGTTAATAATGTTCATTAAATTTCAAATATTCAATATTGACCGTCTCAAATTATAATATTCATAAATTATTGTTTATATGCTAAATGCCTGTCAACGTTGAACAATTCAAGCAAACCATTCAGAGACCTTCAACGACTTTTCCGCATTTCTGGTTTTTAATTTCGAAAATTACTTGCTTTAAATTCTTAATTTAATATAATTAAAAACTGTAATTTTTATAATTTCCTGATTAAATTTACAAGGTGGCGATATTAGGGGTCACAGTGAACTTTTCACCTTTTCAGACAATAATAATAAATGTAACAGCATAAAGAATTGATAGAGAATTAAATTATCAAATATCTTCGAGGTCTCAAAGTTGACTCATTTTTTCAATTCTTCCCAATCAATTCTAAAAAATATTTTATAGCCGTTCTTAAGATTATGCAAATATGTATTTGTCTCATTTTTATGCGTTTTCACACATCTACCTACAAGCTTAAATGTAATAATGATACTATATATATATATATATATATATGTATATATATATATATATATATATATTGCACATGTATATATGCTATAAGCATCAGCCTTCGGATGAGAAACTACAATCAGTAACATTCTGCTCGAATCAATCGAAGTGTTCCATCTGCAAGCGCAGTCAAATCAAGGAGATAATCAATCAAGCTTTCGTAAGCGAGGATTCCTTGGCCATAGAAAATCAAATTCAAAGTAGCTTTCTTACTAATGTTTTAGACTTTGATAATCTTAGAATTTCTAGTTGCTCTTATTATTTTAATGAACCACATACTTCTCACACTTTTCTGCATTTCCACACCGGTACGATTTGATGATCAGCAAAAAACTTCATCTCAGAAGTTCATTCATGCAATAGTTTAACCTGTCAAAATTTGGATTGGCGAATTATCCTTTGCAATACCGGAATCGGCTGCTGATAAATTTCGGGCATATTTAAAAAGATTTACACTTACAAATTGATGATGTACAAATACTATATAATCTCGCTTCGTTTTATTGTAGACGGCAAATGCTGTGCAAAATTGTTGTCAGAAAATATAAATTACAAATTAAATACGTTAGCCAGTTCCTTTTGTAGCGTGCAGTGAAAACATTAAATTTATTCTATTATATTGATATATAAACTAATTTTGATTAGTTTTCTCGTTTATGGTACACGCACATTGCTCTGCATTATCAGCCATTCTGGAATTCCTTTTAAAATGCTATGACTTTAGACTCATTGCACTAACATGAAAATTTGGATTGAAATGATCTGAAAACATTTGATTTTTTACTTTGCATAAGATAAACTTTTATTGGAAAGCAAAAGCTGCAATCTGCTACCTGCAAGCAGCTAGCAGAGAAGAGCATGGTTTCATTTACCTGCTATTACTTGCTACCAAAAGCTTATAGCGCATTTTGGCAGTTGCCTTCCACTTGAATTTACTTGACATTTAACTTCGGATGATAGTCTGGTTGAAAGTGGAAACACCAAAACTTTGTTCATTGCCTATGCTTTACGAATGCTACTTTTTTCATTGAAGCAATGAATTCAACATCCAATTTGGAAATTTAACAAAGCAAACATTTGCTTTTTGGTCTTCTACTTTTCAACTATTAACCTTCTGAGCATTTACACAATTATTTCAATTGTAATTCTAATTAAACGCTTAAAATCTGTAATTTTATTTTGCTTTCATTTAACACTTAACGAATTTAAATTAGACATGACCTTGTATTTAATTGTCCACATATTCAAGGCATGCCTCTAAAAACGGAATTAGTATTAATCTATATTTCAAAATAAATGACTTATTTTGACATTTTTATTATGAGTTTTAAATCAATCAAATATATGATTGGGAAAAATCACACTTTATTATGCTTATTAATATTAATAAATTCTTTTGATAAATTATATATCTCTTATTAACAAGATAATGATTGCAAGTTTCCTTATAATCATTTATGCAGGTAATTATCAAATCCATAACTTAATCTTTCGAAATTACATCACATCACCAAACAATTTTCATAACGATGGGATTTTGGTATTGCAAAAATCTGTTTTAACATTTAGTAGGCATACAAAAATAGCTTAAGTGGCAAAGCGTCAATGCGCCACTCGTGAAAACATTTCTTAATTTCTAACCCCATACTCGCAATTTGATGTTTTGTTAAAATTGGATTTATCATTTAATAATCCACAAGTTTGTACTTAACATAAGAAGATCTGTTATTTAAACAAGACAATATTTAGTCAAATATTTATTACATATTTAATGTTATTTTGAGTACAAAAATTATTTTTAGGAATACTCAACTACAAATTAAAGCAATTGGCAAAAATCACTAGAAATAGGAATTTAAGTATACAGATGCAACTATATAAACTGAATATTATTATTATCATAATTATAAAGGCTTTCAACAACGTTGAGGGAATACTCCCAGATACAAATTTATATACATATATATATATATATANGCTTGCAAATGCGCATGGTCAATTTTTATAGCATTCTTAAAATGGTCAGTCCAGACATCTTTAATTGTTTCCTTAACTACCGTCATTGCATTTATGGAGGGTATCTTCGTCAACATTATATTATTAATTAAAATTTTTCACGTGCTGCAGAACGACTGAAATCGGAGCGTATTTCTTTAATTATTTGCTTGGTCGCCACACGAACACTAAGTTTTCGTCTTCTTTTGACACATGACATACACTCTTATTAATCTAATACATTTTGTCAAAAATAAGTAAGAATAAAGTCATTCCATATCACATCCAGCTGATGCGCATTAATATTTCGCGTCAAGGCTTCAAATTCGGAATTATTAGACCAAATTTTTATCTCTATTTTGAAACATGTACAAAACGGTAACTAAAATTTTTCAGTGTACAGAATGGGATTATAAAAAATTCATCATTTTAAGAAAATTCCGTGGTTTATCAAAAAATATATGCAACTACTGTAAAGTTGCGTTGTTAAAATATTTTAAAATTATTTCAAGTCGTTTGAAATTTACACGTAAGTCCCACAGAGTACTATGAAGAATCGTACCCGGCTCCCACTGTGTACGCCTTTCTCGGAATTTCCCTTTACACACTGGGACTAATATGTATGTATGTATGTATGTATGTATGTATATATATATATATATATATATATTATAAAATTAGTAAAAAAATTAATTATCAAAATTTTTTTCACAAAGCATTGTTCACTTTTCCTATGCACTTCTAAGTAATTTTTCTCAGAATTTCCTCCTTTTCCAAATAGTTGATCTCTTTTTTAAAGTTTATATAATTGATAGTTATTTAAGGTTTTTAGCACATTTGCAAGGCAATTTAAAAACATATCATTATTAATTTGGGGAAGGTGAACATTCTTCAATAATATTTTTTTATCCCATATAAATTTCATTATATATATGATAATTTTACATCAGCTCTTGTGACTCACTTGATCATGACTGAGACGCCACCCATCCCCGTCAAAAAATCACATGTACGCCCTTGATTTTAAGGATGCAGCAATCTGGGGAACGGCCACAACACTATTGCTGACAACTTTCTTGCACCTCTAGCAAAATTGGTTTGATTTCATCAATCAAAATCAGTGTTAAAAATCTAATGGGACATTCCACCACTTACCCTGTGTACGGCACTGGTCGAAAGTAATTTACTACATCTTCAATTCAAGCTACTTTGCTGCCCCAACTAGTTTTGGTCACCTGCAGTACATGAAAACAGATACCTGCTGTTCTTGCTACAAGCCTGTTTGTCCGAATTACTAACTAAGCAACAGAATAGTAGTTAAAAACTGTTTTTAGGGTTTGAAGTTTTTATTTTGGCACATTTTTCAAAACAGTTAGTCTAATTGTAGGACTGAATTAGGTTGGTCATCAATTTCCACTGATATTTCTACTTTTTTAAGGAAAGGGTCAAAATTGAGATACATGCCATTAGCATTGTAGAAATGCTATTTCGCTTCAATACAAGTAGTCGAATTGTAGGAATAAATTAGACTGGTCGTCAACTTGCACTGAAATTTTTACTTTCTAAGGTAGGCGTCAAAATTCACCCATACTGCGGTTATAGAGGTTTTAGTGTTAACGCCACTGTTTGAAAGGTTATTTCTTTTGAATATCTAACACACTTTTTTGTAAAACCTAGACCTTTTACAAAAAAAATAACGTTTCTATTTCAATATTAAGTAACATAACAAATATTATTTAAATCACTTTGCATGCGTTGGGAATCAACATAAAATTAAGTTGCATTCAAATTTATGAAAACTGTCAAAATATTCTGATATTATTTTAAAGTTACGATTTAAAATCAATTTAAAAATGCAACTCATGAGTTTTGAATACTTCTATAAAAAAACAATTTCTAAATTTCATTTGTTGGAAAGCTTAAATATGATGCTGATAAAGCTGGAAAAGGCTTGGAAATTGTATTCATTAGAGATAACCATTTTTCAAGCACATAGCACAGTGTAATCCAAATTAAATCATTGGTTTTTCAAATTGTCAAATGACAGAGAATACATAAAGCAAAATTATGCTTTTACTAATTCATAGTTAATGTGCATAAACTAGGAAATTAGAAAGTAACACTTGACTTTGAGTTGACCATGAAGAAAAAGAATATTGATTAATTTTACAAAATTATCTCAATGATAAAATATCTGGTTATTGTACCAATTATTAAGGAAAGTATTTGTAGTTTTGGAAAGCACTAGAAGTGATTGCATCAATCATTCTATAGAAAACTTTTGATTAATTCCTGAATATTTAGAAAACATTTTTCATTTATTACATTCTATAAGGACCCAAAATGAACGTTTAAACCTTGGTACATCACAAAAAGTATAAAATTACTTAAGGTTTAAAGTAAACTGTATTTTTATAATTCCACTTAGGTGCACATTGATGTTACATAGCTACAATTTTATGTTTTGAATATCCAAATAAGATTTTTTCTTAGTGATAATTTGATAATTTTATTTTTCATTTCTTTAAAAAGTGCTTCTTCTTTAATTTCAGGCGATAATTTTATAAAGTAGTTGATAAAACAGTTCTTCATGATACTATCTGTACATTTATATTTTCAATACCACTTAGTTATAATATGTAGGTTTGATGAAGATGAAGGTTCTCCTTTTGAACTAACTTTGAAATATGTTAGTAATGACTTTAGTTTTTCTAAATAGTCTTATGAAAAAAGCTGGTAAATTTTTCTACTATTTTCTTGAATGCAATTTTCACAGATAATAGCTAGGCTCAATTCAGCATTCTTTCAAGCTTATACTTTTAGGCAATATTGAGGATGAAAATTTGATTTTTGTATCATAATTTTCCATTCAATTGGTATAAATCTTTGTAATTTACAGAGTACCTTGATCCCTTGAGCTATTTTTTTTCGTTATTTTATGAATATGTTTTTCAATTATTCATTTATTATCAAAAATTGTACCTAGGTATACAATACTATTTTATTGTTTACTTGTAAGTTTAGTTTGTCATCATTCGATTTGTTTGGTACCATGAATTATGCTCATTAAATACTTGACTTCATTTTATTCTAATGAAATATAAGATAGCTCTCTCTAATGCATTGTGTAAATCTTTATATTTTGTTGTATATAGTAAAGTATCATCAGCATAATGTATGCATTTTATTATCAAGTTTGATGTCATTTACATAGATATTAAATAATAGAGGTCCTGGGACTGAACCTTGTGGGATTCTTTTGTTAATTATCATTGAATGAGATGTTATGTTTTTAATTTTTAGGTGTTTTTCTCTGTTACTAAAATAACGTCTAATTAAATTCATTGCTGATTCTCCAAAATTCTTTACTTATTAGGATGTTATGATCAATTGAATTGAATGCTTTTGATAAATCTAGAGATAAAATGAATACACTTTGTTTTTTGTCAATATATTTTTTCCAATCGTGTGATTTTAACATATAAACATTAACTTTGTTAGAAATTCATATTTTTATAAGATTGTGTAAAATACATTTAATCAGTCACTTTAATACATTTTTTCAAGAGCTTGCAAGATTTGTTCTTTGGGATTCTCAAAGATATCTGATGATTTTAAGTGGCATTTCTATTGATTCATATGATTGCTCCATTTTCACACTCAGTCTAGAAATCTGACTAGAAAATTTAATTAAGCAAATCGAATTATTAGATTAACACAATATCTAAGTTAAAAAATATTTATGACTGTCATGATTAGTAATGATTTGAACTTATTTGAACTATATTTTTTCTAGATTTTCTTTAAAAAAATTTTTTAGCGTTATACAGAGCTTAGCAAAATTTTAAACATTATGAGTATTCACTAAAGCTTTTCGAAATTAAGGACTATGTTATTAGCAGAAAATTATGCCTGTAAATGTAAACGTGCTGTGCCTAAACGTAGTAAATAATTTGAAATCGGGCAAGTTGTATGTCAAATTCAAAAACACATGTAAAGTTTTAAGTGATTTGTTTGGAAAATCTTCACAATTGATGATAAATCAAATTTTGAAGTTCCATGTCTTCCTTTTACATATTGACACATTGAAAATGATAGCAGTTAGAAGCACTCATCTGCGAAACATTAGTGGGAAATATAAAAACGGGAAATATAAATTATTGTTTCAAATGAAATTTCCTTGTTTAACAAGTGAATATTTCTAATAACGTTTATTGTGCCGGATTTATGTTGGTAGAATCTGCTGGATGGCCTTTCTTAAATTGGAAGGTAAGTGATAACAGTCTGTCAATCAACTACCTGTTCTGACGTTAATTAAACAAATACATCCATAACGTGTTATTTGAATACGCTTATTGAAGTACGGCTGATTGATGCAGCCCTTCTATCACTTCAAAACGCAACACATAACTAATACACCGTGAGTGTTTGTTTAGGGTTTTTGAAAATTTTAGAAGTTGATTTTGGTAGATTTTGATAAACTTCATTTTTTTCAACAAATAACTACATATGAATGAATTTTCCACTCCTAGGATATCAATATTGTAACTTGAATACAAACTGATATTTCTCACACTTTATATAAAGCGAGCCTGATAAAGGCGTACTAGACTTTAATGTGTTTTTTCGTAACGCATCGTCAATTGTGCATTCATTTTGACATGCATCAAACTCTAACATGCACACATTAAATTGAAGGCTAATAAGTTATTTCCGCCTTAATGGTGCATGAAATGGTAAATTCATTCCTGCTACTGATGTTCAACCCTATAAAATAAAATCTTTCTCAAATATTAATTTGCAAGATTGAATGAAAATGAAAATATAAAAAATATATAAAACTTTCTGCAGCTTTTACGCTGCTACCTATAGATTTAAATACTTATTTAAAATCAATAATTAATTAGAGGTAAACTAAAACTTAACTTATTGCAAAATTTCACAATACTGTCTTGTATAAATAAGAATAAAAAGTTTTTCTCATATTTAAGTAGAATGTATTTAAGATTTTTACGAAATTATGTAGAGAATATATTCCTTTCAAAAACGGTCTAAGCATCATTAACTTGTAAATAAATAATCGTTTTATAAGATCTTTGGAAAACAAAATTTAAATATACATGCATGTATATATGCACTTATATCAGGCGCTTTGTCCATTTATATTGGACGCTTTGTTATTTTCTATTTATATTTGGCGCTTTGTCCTCTTTTTAGCGCTTTGTCATTATACAAGAAATCTATTTTGGCGCTTTGTCAGTAAAAAATATTATGCCCCATTTCGGTAAAAAAATTTACTTTCAATATACAAAAATATTTTTACACATATGAAGCTCATAAACTCGCTGACAGTACAGTTTTTATCAGTGTAAAACATCAAATTTATTATATACATAAATGAATAGAGTTGGACATTTAATTTCAAAAATTATTAACATATACATATATATATATATATATATATATATATATATATATGTATATATATATATAAGTCTGTCCGCTTATATTCCTGTACACATAACGTGTTACATGTAAAGGGGAATAGACATATAATTTATAGGAATTGGGTGGTTATTCCATGTATATATATATATGTGTATATATA
>CABFPE010000001.1:3181203-3198224 GCA_900660155.1 Hofstenia miamia
AGACAGGTATATATGTATATATAGATGAGTCCAGATGTTAAATAAATGAGCACTTTATCCTCTGTATGAAAAATGGACACATTTTAATGGTGATGAATCTTTGTATCTATATCAATCCGTAGTAAATTACTATTATTCTTTTTGAATCTTGCTACAATCCGTTTGTTAATTAAATGTTGTGGATTTGGTCATATTTGTGGTGTGGAGGCTAAAAACAACCTTTAAGTGAAAACCTTATAAACTAATTCTTCAGTTTCATACTTTATAACTCAAAATAGCAAAATAGGTTCTAATTTTTTTTTGTAAAAATACATAAATTTCATTCAGAAGCGTAACAATCAGAAAAGAAGAAATCAAGCAAACAGCCTTTAACCACATTTCTACTAGGGTTTTTTCAAAACCTGTGATGACTTCAACAAAAAATTTTTAAACGATTATAACTCGCGAACTAATGAAGATAGTTAACATCTATAAACATCAGAAGATGGAAAACTGTGTCTTTTTTTCGTCTGAAGGTTAGACCTGGTACTGTCCTATCCAAGTGCCACAACCTCTGAATTTGCCCAGGCGCACCTGGACGGGATCGACACAAATTGCTTTCAAAATAATTCAGGGGAGTTGTTGTTTCCATTGGGATTAGACCGCCTCACTAGCAATGGAAATATTTCGTAATATTTTACAAAAATAGGATTTGTTAAAAAAAATTATTCATTAGCACATATTTTAGCACATATCTTCATCATGAGCGGCCCAACTCCATCGGTGTGTCAATGTAAAACCCTTTCAAAATTTCTAATCAGGCTTGGCTAGAATTCTTCAAAATGAGGCCTAATCAGTTTGTTTCTTAAAAGTAACACTAGGGTAAATAGTGTTAAGCTTGATAGCATTATCTAATTTATCTTCACCAATAGAAAGGCGCAGCCCTCTATATTCAGATAAAACAAATTCACTAATTTCACTTAACATCATTCCTTGCATTGAATTGTGATTCCGGGCATAAAATAGGATATTTGATAGTAACTACAGCTCCACAATAACTGTCGTATGCTTAGTAAAGTTGCTAATGTGTAAAAATCGAAATAACACAAAAATTCATTTTCCCTTAAATTATTTTTCAGCATGACATTCAAAAAACTACATTTTTCAGACAAAGGTTGGCTTTGGCTTTCACAGGCCTATTTTTTCTAAATTCGTAGAGTACGTTTGCTTGGTTTGGGACCAACAATAAAAATATAACCACATCTACATGAGTCATGTTCGGGTTATCAGCAGATATATTGCTTGTGTTAAAATTTTTAGATTTCAGTATAAAAACATTACTTTTTGGCAATATTTATATATTTTTGTTTTTTAATGCATGTTATATGTGTTTTCTATTCAAACCCATCTATTTATAATTATAATGAAACATAAACTTGTAGAAGTAATGAAGTGGTTGGGTCATACTTAGGTCACGTTTTATACAAATTTGACCTGGGTCAAGCACATTAAAAACTCAATAGCACTTGGGTTGATTTGGGTTGGAGTAAATATTTATTGGTTGAATTTTCATATAGGTCAACATATCTTGATCTATTCACAGCCTGATGCAATTATAGTTGATTTTATCAGTTATTGTTTCCCAGTCATGTTAATTTGTAAACATCTATTTCTGCTTCAACATATGCAGAGCTGCAAATGAACTGGACCATGTCATATGTTCATCTTCAGCGGCTTTTTTATTTTATATTTGACATGATTTGAGATTTTTTAAATTTCAAATTGAAATGTCTACAATATGAATTTAAAACAAAGCAATTCTAGACGCACTAATTTAGAAAATTTAATTGTTCAATTGTTTGTAGTAGACTTTTCTTTTAAGAGAAAGAGATTTCTTTATATTTCTTGGAATTCAACTAAATTTAATGGTAAAGTAATAAAATCATAATAATCTTGTCAATATAACATTGTCTAGCAATAAATACATGTTTTAATAGTCCATTACAACTTTAAAATAGTTGTATTGTGTTGTAATTTGGAGAATTATAAATGTGGCATTTTGTGTTGATATAAAAAAGCTTTACCTCATTTCCTTTTACGAAAAAATTGTTTCGAAACAATTTTCAGTAAACATACAAAGCCTACTTTCACTAATATTTCACAGTAGGTATATAAATTCTTGAGTTCAAATATGCTCAAAATTTGAATATATATGCTATGTCCCAAGTCTAACTCACCAATATATTTTAAATCTGGTCGGATAGACGGATATTTGCAATTCCCGTGGAAGCAGATTGTACTTATTAGAAATTATGGGAAAGCAGAAATTCGGTGGAAGCTACATTCATGGAACAATTTACTTCGAAGTCGATTTAAAAATAGTTTGCATGTACTAAATATGTCTGATTTGAGAAGTAGGGTGTGTATTACAAAAAAATTTAGTTGGACCTTGGAAGAAAACTTGCACTGATGACAGATAAGATGCTTGCGTTTTAATACTGAACAAGCATTTGTAGTTGTAATAATATGAATAATTATTACAATCCATTATTACGTCTAAGATTTTTTAACCAAATATAGTTCTTTTATTTTTGTATTTTGTGTAGTCTATAAGTGACAAAAATAATAAAATTTCTGCTTATTTTTCTTAACCAATTTTAAAAGCAGAGATTGCAAAACATTGAAATTTTATGTTGGGATGATAGTGAACGCGAATTTTTTTATTGCGAGTGCGGTAATAATTTTTAGATTTTTTAGGAATGTGGATTAGTACGAATACAAATGTTCTCATCCATGTCTGTTCCTACATAAGTCAATATTTTGATCATTTCAAAAAGCAGCTGTTTTATGTGAACATTTCGGCAACCATACTTTTACTTTAGCCGCTCATCAGCTTCATAAAATTAAAACTTTAATTTACTACTTGAAGTTATATTTCATTCTTTTTAATTTAAAAAAATAATACTTTGCAAGTTATTTCTTGTTATATTTACAATTTAATATCATACGTCCTTCCAAGGCATAAACAATGCCCTAGGGAAAAAACCATATTAGAACTGTCTTGTAAAGCACTTAAGACTAGACCAGCGAGCACTCTGAGAAAAATTTTCGTCTGATTTTTTAAATGCGGAGATTTTGGAATGTAGCAACAAAATTTCTACAAATAGTAAATTGAATGAGATTATTAACATATTTGGAAGTATATGTACCTGTTAGTGTTGCTGAATGAATAATGACCTATTCTTGCGTTTCTAGTGTTAATAAATAAGCTACACAAGAAAAGTTATTTACATTACTTTTATGCTAGAAAAGCAGCAATACCTCATTAAATTCAATTCTTTTTGAACCCTAGATGTAACTAGAATTTTAAATTTATCTTGAATAAATATAGCCTTTGATCAATTCTTGATATCACCTAGTTTCCTATCAAATACAGTTTGTATTTACAACCATGATGTAGTTACATACTGGCTACTATCTGCCAATTAACTATGCATTGATTATGTATGATTAATCGTATGTGTAAGCTGCATGCTTATGGGTGTATTAGTGTTTACTACAAAAATTCAAATGATTACAGATTCAACGCTTATTCACTGACATTTGGTAAAGCTCCACAATTACAAATGAACATGATTCTATTAGTATATTCTTTGAAATAACTAAATTGTTCTTTTCAAATAGTAGAATAAACTCCGAAGTAGAGAAAAGTTAAGCAGAAATTCAGTTAAGGCATTTCGAAATGCAATTATTGCATTACATGTCCTTTTGTATTTTGTTTGCTTCAGGTTTTGAAGTGTTATAGTCGCATCTGTAATTTGAGACCGGCTAATATTTTGTAATTAATAGAAGAAATTTTTGCCAATTATTGTAGTCTTCACATACTTGGGGTGTTACCTTTCATTCTAAATGGATTTTTTTCACTCTCTTCTTTTGTTTCAACATTTTTAGTGTGGTTAAAATGTTTCAATATTTTTTTAGAAATGATTCTTCTTTTCAATCCCGTGCATATGATATTTATATTATTTCTTCATAAATTTAATGACAAGCATCATGCAAAATATCTCATTCTTGTAGCTCGATACACAGTATGTTAGGGAATTATTGGCAAGGGTACTATCCACAGATGCGTGTGCATAATTAGCAGCGTCATCAGGTACGAGCAAGCTCTCAATTCCATATTATAGATATCTCAATTCAGATTTTCCTAAAATAATAGTAACCTAACTAAAGTATTAAAGTAGTAATTGTCTTCAAACAAATTCTAATAGCAGAAAGAAAAACTTCGTTCTCGTGTGCGGGTAGGTATGGGTATAACATTTTCAGTACACTTAGGTACTTACGTAGAGGAATGTACTTACAGCACTAAAATACGCTTCACCCATCCATGAACCAAAATTTTGAATGGATTGTCAATATTAGGCGATGCAAGATTGAACTATTGGCTTTGCCTTTCATTTTAAGTAAGATGTTGGTGCTATTATTCGCTTTAAACCAGTACAATCCATTATTTCAAAATTATTCTTAAAATTGAATCTGCTGTTATTTAGTAATTTACTGAAGGACAATGGTGATAAAATATTTACTGTGAACGGGAGAAGATTAAATTACCTTTTAAATGTGGCAATTACTAATCTACTTCTGTGTGCAAAAGGAATTCATTTAAAATTCAAAAATACCTGTCATTTAATTTATACAAAATGACTTTAGGGAATAAATATTTGTAGCATATTAAGCGTTTTGGGAAAAAAAATTCATGCTCAATTTATCAATTCATTATCGTGTTGAAGCAATGAAATTAAGTTTATTTCCAGAATTATGCACATTCAAAATACTACAGGAATTGTTTCGTGCAAATTGGAGATGATATTGGTATTGAACTTAGCTATCTGTAAGGATTTATTATTCATTTTTGTCTGAGAATGCCCTACTGAAGTGATATGGACGAGACCTTTGCAGAAATATGTTTCAGACACGGTTATTGTCTGAAATCTCGATACGCATAAGTCTAGTGCCATAGTTGTAGTGATGGGTATTTATTATGCATGTATGTCGCAAATACACAATGGACTGTTTTGCTGTTAGATTCTGCGTTGTTTTAAACTAATGTTGTAGTATTCTGTTAGCCATATAAATTGACTACTTCTAGAAAATTTCTTCAAATATTTCTGTAATACTGTTGGCTAAAATGGCATACATCGGTCCATTACCTTTTGTAAATTTGAATCTCATGTAGGGGTAGGTGGGTGACATCAACCCGTGTAAATCTGGCATTGAACTACATACTTGTGAGGTTCAACACCTCCTTTAAGAGGATTGGAATGCATTTCAGTAACATGATAAAAATGCCTAAAAAAATTTAAAAATTTAAAATGATTTTATGTGATCATTTTAGTTAGATTATATTCAACACATGCAAAAAGATAACCAAACTAAGATACTAAGTTTTCATATTATACATAATTTTCACATATTGAACCAGGTGTTCCACAAGGTTCTGGTCTGGGACCACTGTTGTTCAGTATCTAAATAAATGATATTTCAGATCATATAAAGATAAATGTAAGTTACATGCAGCTGATATAATCTATACTACAAACATCAATGAACTTCAATCCATTATATTTCTCATACGTGATTTTTATATTAAAAATATGCTGTCTCTAAATGTTGAAAAAACAGTCTTTATGCAGATGAATAAATTAAGCAAAGAACGAACAAAGAAAAAGCTATATATTGATAACCAGAAAATAATAGAGCAAGAAGTAATAAAATATATGGAACTTTTAATAGACAATCAACTAAAATTCGAAGAACATGTACATTCACTTATTCAAAAAATGGCTGCTAACATCAAATTAATTAAAAAATATCGGATTTATTGCCAAGAAAATGCACGGCAATGTTACGTAAATCTCAGGTTGTATCAAAATATACATATTCTTATTACTTATTAACAAAAATATCGGACAGTTCTAAAAAGAAATTAAGGAAGATTTTCAAATGGATGGACAGATTTATCAATAGTAATAACAATGCGATTAAAAGACGAATGACAAAAGATTATATATTCTTAAATACAGATGAAGTCATACAACAGAAGATAGTGGAAATATTTTATAAATTTAAAGATAACATCTCCTTAAAATACAATATTCGATGTGATACCTATCAATGTAAAATATTTTGAAGTAAAATTATGAAAAACTAATTTTTTTATTACTGCAGGAAAATTATGGAATTACTTGGATAAAGACAACTAGATGAGAAAAGAAATTTCTATAGTTTAAAAAGAAAGTGATTAACCAATTCAAAACTGTTTCAACAAGGAATTATCTTACCAATTGAAGAATTGCTTCGCTTATTACAAATACCAAATTATATCATCTTTTCTTATCAATCAAAAATTGCGACAATGAACTTATTTAAAGAGAACAAATAAATTTTGAAATTAACATGACTTACTATGGTAGCGACAAATTATCATCCTTACTTCTGCAACAAAGAAAAAGAAATATTAAACAGTTAGTACTTAATAGTGATCTTTTTGTACACTTTTTCTATTTATTGTAGAAAACACTAATTTTAATAAATAAATAAATAAAAAATAATCATCATTCGACTTTTCCTATGGGAATATGTTGAGGGCAAATTATTAATGCACTTTATTCAAGTGGCATAATGACTTAGCAACGCATCATGGCAACTATTAATAGAATTGATGAAGATATGTTACTTCGTGGGGGATTGTTGCATTGATATAGGATGTGTATTTTATTATTTGTAGTAATTAAAAGATGAAAATAAACTTTGTTTTATATTGAACTTGTATATAATCATATTAGTTAGCAAAATGCGACAATCTAATCCGATTTTTTAATCTTAAATCATTCTCTGAAAGTTTTTGTAAGATGTATGAATTGGAAAATGTTAATAATAATTTCATTAATTTTGTATTTTAATTAAATTTGAAATAACTTTCCAGACATTTGTTACATTCCTATTGCTTGGCATATTTTGTCTCAGAAAATACTTTTCGTCAATTGATTATAAAGAGAGTATTAGATTGCGAAAATATTTCACTTAATAGCAACTTTCAGACTTGCTCTAATCTGACTGAATTTTTATGGCTTAATTGAATCTCTGCGACCTAAGTAAATCTTGAAACACTTTTTTAAGTTTTTAAAATAGTTAAATTTCTTGCAGACAATGTGGTGAGAAATATACAGGGCCTGGAATCTTAGTGAACATAGAGAGGTCTCTATTAACTTTTTACAGTTTGAAAGTATTAAGTTTACTTTAAAAATATGCTCTTCAGGGTAGGCCAGTTCCCTACAAATCCACTAATTTTAACTAAGGGACTTCCCATTTCACTATTCACTAGGACTTTATCTAAGAATAATACTCTTAGAATTAACATCTGCACTATTTAAGCTTAACATATTCCAATTGTGATCAAAGTTCAGTGGAATTATTATTCTGTGATTCCTGATCCATGACTATCTTTATATAGGTCATTGTTAAGTGCAGACCATTGACTACATGACAACTTCAATAGATTTCGTGAATTTTTCAATACAAAGACAATTCTGCTATACTGACTTGACCTATTATTAAAAGATGATGTAAAATGGGCGTTTGTAACATTTTCAGTTTGGAAAATATAACGCTATTTTGAAATTATTTGCAAAAGTTCACGAATGCAGTGAAGGACTGGCTTAAGTCTTTGAACGAGTTATATCAAGAACTAAAAAATCTCTCTTCCGTTGGTGAAGCAGGAGAAACAATGGTAAATACTATTTTGATCGTTGTAATTATAATTAGTTTTTTTTAAGGTTATATTTTGTTCACTAAAATATTCACTAAACTCATCAATTTATCTTTAGTACTATCGATGTTGGAATCAGCCAAGAAATTACCTTAGATGCCGTTCCAAGTTGTTAGACATTCGGGATCTTAAGCAGATATTTATGTGAGCAGGGTTTGGGCTGTTCTTAAATTTTGTTTGGGCTGCGATGAGAAAAACTTCTTGACTTATTTGGATTTGGCTGAGTTGAGCTTTGGTCAAATTTTGAAAGATTTAATATGGTTAATTTATAGAATTTTATGGCAAATAGAGAAATCTCCATTGAACAAGAGCTTAGAACAATAATAAAATTCGTTTTAATAATCAAAGTCAAAATTGGAATAAACGTGTATATCATGTATATCAATGTGTTCAAGACTGTACTCTTATCTTGAGTTTTGTATTTTTATGATACATTTTGACCATAATTTATATTTTGTACTAATACAAATTTAACAAGGGAGGCTGGGCCGCCAATCTAATTTAACAAGGTGGGCTGAGTACACTCCTGCATGTGTCTATTTTTATAGTGTTTCTGAGAATGTGATAATTGTGTATTTGAATATTTTCGGAAAGTACTCGAACATTCAGTTGAACAACTATAATGATTAATTTTTGAAAAATATACGGATAAAAAATCGTTGAAGATATTTATGAAATCCTCATATGTTTGCATTCAAAATACCCTCAAAGAAAAACTGAAAAGAGAAATTACAAAATTCATACCTTCAAATTTTTTAATTTTTACAGATTTTTGGGTGAGACCATTCTATCAATTTTTTTAAGTATTATTAAATATTTCATTATCATTTTAACTTAGACTTTGCAGTGAAATTTCATTCCAGTTACAATTCTGACGATGTATTAGAATTTTTTAGATTTTACAACATTACGATGTTCACGAATGACAAGTTAGGCAGCTGTTTCTTGTTTCTCCTTGAGAGAGTTTATTGTGATATTTAACTTCATGACTTCATAATATGAATTTTGGTTCTTTATATTTTTAAATTGACTATAGATTTTGATTTGCGGTTAACCTTAAGCAGCCTGGTGTCCTTTTAAAATGACAAACTTATCTAAATTAGTTACAAGATACGTTTTTAGTCAATTTGTATTATGCAAAGGGTAATATCTGAAAAAAATATTTTTCTACACTTTCAGCCACAGATACCTCACTTCTTTGTTGTTGACTGATTTGTAAAAATTATTTGAAAACAATTTAACGTTTTGAATTTGACAATGGCTGTTCAAAGTATAATGCTTTCCTGTATTTAATAATGTTGTACTAGATTAAAAAATTGTAATTCTCGCAAAGTGCTTAAAAAGTCTACCAGAAATATAGATACAAAGGTATTCATAGATATTCATAGATAAGCTGGATCTATCTGCACCTGAAGACTTGGGGTTGAACTGCCAACCAAGCTTCGCAGAGAATCACTTGTGACAACGAAGAAAAATTGCGAAAACATGAAGAAAGTTATGATTTAGAAATTTTGAAAGTTGCAGAACTTTAAATTGCCTTTGATTTGATGGCATTGATCAATTTGTCAAACATACAGACTGTAAGAAAAAGAGACGAATTAGCTGGATATAGCTGTACTGTAGCATCCGCTACTAAGCTCTAACTCACGTTGACTAATTCCTTTTGAATGTAATTCTGTGTTAAGTGCGGGTAGGGATGTACTCTTACTAACTGCATTACTCCATTGATACTCTTAGTTAGCTTTGATTAACTGTATAGTAATCGAACACTATTTAGGTGTGGGCAGAATGTTGCACTTCTCCTGTTCGCTGATCTTTCATGAGGCCTCCGGTCGACTCCGATCTCTGAAGCTCCCAACAAATAGTTGTCTTCCGTCATCGATAGATGGTTTCCAGATTTCAGCTCAACGACATAACTTATGTGTTCCCTATCCTAAATCAGTGCAACCCTCAAGGCTGGATGTAACTGACTTAAACTCAATTTGTAATGCGTAATTTATACTTGCAACCGGGCAATGTCACTAGCTCCTTAATAAATATTCATTTAGCTATTACCGAAAAATACTGGCTTTAATTAGTTTAAATAATTAAATAGACAATTACTTGCAGCTTCCTAACTTACATTTAACTAGTAATACATGCTCGGTCTCGTTATCGGTCTATTTATAGGTCACCTACGTAGTCTAATTAATACAAAATATAATAACCTACGATTGGTTATCCAACCATTTTTTCTGAGGTTTCATTATTGCATACATGTCGATGAAAGAATCGATAGGCAGCAAAACGGAGAAAAACTCTTAATCGTATCCCTAACATAAATGCAGTTTCATGGCTTGGATCAAGGACCCTCGAATCACTCCCGATGTGTGCTCTCGCCACTACTAATGCATCGACCGTTTAGCTTGACATGATTTAATAATAAGCAAACCGAAATAAAAATAAAGATAAGATTTTCGAAGAATTTACTTCAACAGTTTCTTTAAATGATTTCACTCTAAGTTCCAGATCCAAAAGTACCTGTCGAATTTGAATTTTAAATCGTCTGCCAAGATGGCTGGAAAAATAATGGAAGCGATATTGCCCCCTCCGTTTTTGCCAAATTGTTTCGACAAGTACTATTTAGTAAATATTGTTTCTTAGTTGCATTTTACAAAATTAATGATGATAAATTTAAATTGAATTTGATTTACAATTAATATTAATTTAATCATAATTCGATGATAATCTTCCTTGACTAACTAATCTCTTATTTGTTCTTCTTTAGCAGCGTTAATTCTTGGATTTATGCAACAGTACAACACAGTGATTTACTCAATGGTTTAAGCATAAAGTAGTATGTTGTATTTATTTATTTTATGATTTCATCACGGCTAGAAATGTATTTAGGTAGTAAATTGTCCGGTTTCATTAATATTGAAATTTACAACATGTTTTGACAATTTGCATGGTATTTGCAGTCTGCTTGTTAGCAGTATATTAAGTTCACCAGAAGTATATAAGTCAGGCATTATGTTCTTTGGCACCTGGAAAACTATAAATTGTAATATTAATTACACACTTTAAAATTTATAATAAATGTTGTGCTGCCAATCTAATGTGGACTATAATCTACATCCCATAAATATGGCAAACTGTTATTTAAGTCATTTTTAACTGCAGTCATGCTTGACAGGTTCTTCATGATAGAGATTAGCAAAAAAATGCTTTATTAAATCAAAACAAAAATCTCAGGTCATAATATATATTTTAATGAGCTGGATGCTTCAATATTTGTAATAAAATTTAGTCATCAGTTAAATTCGATACAAATGTCTCCCCGATTGCTTAATGGGACATTTTTAATTAGTAACAAACATTTGTCATGTTATGACGTAAAATATATTAATTTAACAAAGTGGAATTAATCCTTTAATTAATTTTAAAATGTCATTCATTTTTCTGAAAAGTATAATAATTTTGTCAGTGTAATTGCATATTTAAATATATAGATTTTAAATAGTATTCTAATATTTATTAAGAGTTCAATCTAACAGAAATTAGTGTGACTAGATCAGTTATGTTCTATGGTGCCTACTCATACTATAGAGAATTTAACATATTCCTTAACCAGAAACTCACTGATCATTAACATGATCGATAATTTCTTGAGAAAATGTTTATGTAATTACACAGATTAGTAAACATGTTATTTAACAGCATGGCTCCATTTATGCAACTATTGGGATAATTCTTTTGACTAGTTCCATTTTCTAATCAAACAATAAAAACCTGCATTTTAGTACCTGTCGACATTAATTTAAAATAAAATATTCATCAGCTGCTGCACGATCTTATGTGTTTTCTGAATTTAGAATGAAATTAGTGCACATGAAATTTACTGCAAACTTTTCACCTAACCCTAAACCCAATCCTATTTAAATATTATACATAAAAATTATTGCAAATCTAAATATTCTTCGTGGATATGATAGGTTATTGACAATTTGAATTCAATACTTTATTATTAAGAACAAAAAATTTATCTAAAGCTCGGCAAAACTTCTTTAATCAATTAATTTCTACTCGAGAAAAATGGCCATACGTCCATAAATTTATTGGAAAATTTAAAGGTCTTTCATCTGAAATAATGAATTAAACATCAATAATATGGCCGTAACAGACAAAACTCAAATACTAAATCATTTAAATTCAATATTCAAAGAACTTGGAAATTTCGATTTTCCACCTTATAAGAAAAAACAAAATTCTGATAATCTCAAACAATCAAAACAATTTTCCTTTAGACTTGCTACAATCAATGAATTAAAAAACATTGTTAAGAAACTTGATACCAACAAATCAACCGCTTCTTATAACCTCCCATTTTTTATTATTAAACGTTTTTTCCCTATTTTTGGCGAACAATAGTTACCCGCATTTAATCAATGTATTATTGATGGTGAATTTCCAGACTTACTAAAAAAATCAGATATAACTCCTATATTTAAAAAAGGTGACAACCTAAACGCAAAAAATTATAGACCCATTTGTATTACACATCCTTTTAGCAAACTNTTATTATTATTACAATAAATGAAACTTCATTACTGAATACAACAATAGCTAAATTAATGAAAACTTTTATGCAATTTACTCTATATATATAAAAGTTGAGAATGGTATAATTTTAGACAATCTTATCTTCTAAAAGGGTTAGTAGCAATAATTCAGACAAACTCACAATGTGTTTTGCGTATAGTATGCAACATGCATTCGAAGTTAATGTAGCATCGCTGGTAGTTGTTACTATTTATTGGCCAGACCTCGCGCTTTTCTTGTTAGTGACTGGTAGTTGTATTATTTGTACATATTGTAAATATTGTATATATAAAGCCAAAAGCATTTTGTAAATAGAAATAGTTTAAACTGTATTCTCTTTGTGTTCACTAGAATCACACCCCAGTGATTCTACATTAAACTTGCAATCGCAAAGAACTCACCAATGATAGACACGTAATATTTGCAGCCAACGAGTAAAATAGTTTCTGACAGGGTGGGAAGTGTATCAAAGCGAAGCGACTCGTTCTGCAGATCGGATAGGAAATTAGACGGGTGAGACCTGCCCTCGGTCGGGTCGCACCACATTAATAAAGGAAAAGACGCTTTTCTCACCCTGGTTTCTTACTCAGTATTAATGATGGCTTCAATTTTCACTCCTTTTACATTTTCCTATTTAATTTTGTGAATATTATACATAAAATCAGGAAATTAATCTAGAATACCATTGTCATGATTGAAGTCTACCCCCCCCCACTTTATATTCCTAATCCAGCCTAAAGAAGTCCAGCCTACGTACCTGGGATAGACTGCACATCGATTGAAGTTTGAAATTTAACATATTTTATACAATAGTAACATATTTAGTCGCAGCACCACTTCGGTTAACAGATACTTCTTCGACTTTTAAAATTTATCGGTTTTTCACCTCGAGAATTATTTTCTATTGGCCGCACCGGCCAAACAAAATGTTTAGATCAATTTTCCCAATTCACTATATTGAAATTTATGGCATTTTAAATATCATGCAGTAAATGGCTATGTAGTTGTTTTTCCCATATACTCTTGTATTCTTAAATTGATGTGTCAAACATACTGTTGAAAAACAATTTGAATTTTACATTCAGTCGATACAGGAATGAACTTCAACAATACTTGTCACTGCATGATCCAGCTAACAAGCTATAAGCTAATCCTTCCGGTCAACCTCGGCCTGAAAAAATCGTCCGGATATCAACTCTGAGTGAGCAAGCATTAAAACTTCAAAAATGTCTGCTATCTAATGCCCGATCATTATATTACTGTTGAAGTATAATTATTGCATATTTATTATATTTTAAAATTATTTCCCACTGCGTTATAGCAATTAGCAATATTTATTTGAAAGGAAATTTTTTCTAACAGTTGGTAATCCAATTTGAGGAAGTAGTGAAATGTCTGTTGCACTTTGAAATTTATTTCTTGCCAATATTAAAAAGAAATTATACGTAGCTATATTTCCACAGAATTATGATGTCCAAAATATTTTTACACATTGTAGGAATGATATCTAAATTCAACCGATTTAACTAATTGACTCAGCAAATTTTCAATGCAAATTTGTATTAATACGTTTAATCATTAATGATATGCATTATATATATATATATATATATATATATAATTCAAATTTTAATATTCAAAGCAAAAAACTCCAATTACATAAATATATAGCAATAACTATAGCAACCAAACAATCAATACGGTCAAAATATAGGCAAAATGGTCGTGTTTTCGGAATAATGTCATCATTCGTCGTTCTTAGAAATTATACTTAAATTGAAGGTTTTTATTTCAATAATGCAATGTAATTGTTTTTTATTTGAATGCTCGTCTAGGCTTTAGTCATTAGCCTCAAGGAAATGTAGAATTCACAAAATATTACATCATGCAGGCATAAAATGACATCTACAATTTTGATTTTAAGTAAGACAATTGTGCTCCTTAAGATTACCTAAAATTACAAGCTTGCGATCAAGTCATGTTGGAGATCATAAACTACAAAAGAATTCATTTGTTCTTCGAATTACCAAATCCAATAATGCACGACCGCAACATGCTCTGTTGAGAGAGGTTTCTCACTCTTGAAGAAGCTTCTTTGTAATTATAGAAATTTTCCATTTGAAAATTTGCCAAATATTTTGTTTTCATTTTCATCAGTTTAAGGATTGACGTTAGTGCGGTGCGTCCCAATATACTTTAACCGTAATAAACGGACCTGTTTGTTTCTTAACCGGATTTTAACCGGTTTTAACCCGATCCTTTAAAATTAGTGCTTGCTTAGTTAGGTAGATCTATGCATCTATATTCACATTCAAATTAAGTCAAAATCCAATTGTTCTATTCTTATGTGTTAACATCAAGTTAATATATATATATATATATATATATATATATATTTATATATATAGGCTTGTTCGTTATCGTATTTGTCATATTCCTAGTCCGTTAATAGGCTATGTTGCTGTAAGCACCTTGAACTTTTAAGTTTATTATGCAGCATTCTCATACTGGGGTGTATGCGAAGTTTGTAATTTGATCGATCTACAGTGCTCCTGGGTCGTGGTAACGAATAGAATGTGAAAATACAATGGTAAAGATTATCAAATCGATAGCATGTATTCTAAGGGGATAAAATAAGAAACTTAGAACTTTATGAACTAATTGAAATCTAGTCCATATAGTAAAAAAAGCCGAGTTTAAACTTTTTGGAATTAATGCATCTTTTCACCAAAATTTTGATGTTTTTTAATAAAATGTGCGCGTTGTTGCAATTTTATAATTTGAAAGGCAAAAATGTAGATTAAGACTAGAAGTGCAATGTACAACTATAGGAATCTTTGCACTCTTTCCAACAATTTCTACTGTTTAATGATACTGCAATCATTGTAATAAATATATTTTAAAATTCAAATATACTAATTAATTAACCGGATTTTAACCTGATTAATCGGCTCCTGCAGATTAACAGGACTGGCTCAACTGGTCGTATCCCCCTCTAATTGGTAGGCGAGTTGATTTTAACATTTCTGCTTTAATCATATTATAAAAGTTCTGGCATCCATTTACATTATTGAAATCCGAAGAATCCAATACTATGTTCCAAATACATAGCGCTATTTACACATCTCTAAAACAACTTTAAAATCTCTTATCTTCGGATTGCACAGGGAAACTCTACACATTTCCTAGAAATCGAATTGATCCAAAGAATAGCCTAATTTGAGAAAGCATTTTAAGAAAGTAGAAAATGGTGCTATATAAGAGGCTAAAGAGTGGGACTTCAGTAACTTCGAGATGTTTCAAACCGGAATTCTAACATTAAGCCCTACCCGACTCCAAATTCACAATTCTCAAAATATGAATTGTCACTGAATTGCTTAATGAAAATAATACTGATAATGGGAATAAAATTACTATGAGATCAAATGATTTACAAATACAATTTTAGACTAATATACAGGGTAATGATCCAATTTCAATTTACATTAATTCATATACCAAGCATTCTCATGAAATGAATCATTAATCTTCATTTCACCAGAAACTAGGAGAGGTTAGGCCTGACTTCATTTTTCAACAAGATTGAGCTCCTGACCATTGGTTAGAAATTTTTTAAATGAAAAAAGTGCCTCAACGATGGATTAGTCGAAAAGGTGACAACGATCTTGCTCTTTGTGCTTGGTCTCTGAGATCACCAGACCTCACATTGTGTAACTTTTTCTGACGGGGTTACTTGAAGCATCGCATTTATGTTCCAACATTACCTATGAGCATCCATGATTATAAACAATAAATAACAGCAGACATTGATTAGTGGAACATGATATCCTAATAAACATCTGGGAATAATTCTCTTATTGTATTGATGTTGCTTGTGCTGCAGGTGTTTGTCAAATGGAACACCCTTAAAACAGTAAATAAAACTTAATTGTGAGTGGAATAAATTGTTATTTAACTATGTTTTCGATTGTTTTTCTTTATTAATTTATTATTGAATGGAATCAGGTCATTCTTTTTTAATTGCCCTGCACATTAATCAATGCGATTGGAAACAAACTCCTAGAAAAATGACTCATTGTTAATGCTAGAGTACTTATAGTTTTACATAAATTTATCAATTGTTCCTTTATTTAAATCAAGGCAATTTGCAAAGAACAATGAAAGTACGGAAAAAAATTTGGCCAATTAATTACACTGCACAACACTTTTCTTCTCTATAAAATTTAGATGGCGTGCGTGATGAATATGAATAGGCAATAATTTCAAAATATTAATAAAACTGTTAATGTATAATTTTTCATATCTCGATCACTTGGTGCTAATGGTTCTACATACTAAGTTCCCCTCGTTATTGTAGGTAATAATCAGAGATGTAGCTAAAAAAGCCAAGGCTGTCCTTACCATGCAATTTCAGCTTACCCTTGTGCACCTTCAAAGAGTTTAATCAATTTTTTATGTTTCGAATTTTATGAAAGCCATTAATTTCCATTAGTTGATCGCAGCATAAATCTCTGATTATAACAAAACTTCTCTATTAGGGAAAATTAATGAAAAAATTTACAAAAACATCTGAGTCAAGCCTCCATCTTTATTTAATGTTCATTTGGATACAAATCGCAATATATATATATAT
>CABFPE010000001.1:3198406-3230250 GCA_900660155.1 Hofstenia miamia
TATATATATATATATATATATATATATATATTAAAGGCTTGATTAAAACTTTTCAATAAGTGAATACATGTAAATTCTGAATATGCAAACATGTATTTGATCTGAAAAAGGCGTGTGACAGAAAAATTATAGCTGTTTTTAAAACAAATTTTAGTTTCATTCCTAATATACATGCATAAGATAAGTGTGTCAATTGTTTTTTTGGATTTACGCAAAGAACAATGCTACCTAACTATGAATACATTATTATTAGTCTTGAAGTAAAGTGGGTGTACCGAACAGCTTTCGCAAATGCACGGCTCTAAGACAAAGATAAGATGAGATTTACTTTATTTCCAACCGAAAAGCCCTTCTGAAGTTTGAAAGACTTTTCTTCTAATTAAAGAAAACCATCCTATGAATGAAGAACGTTGTCTGCAAGAACTGGGAAGCTGTCTAGTCATGTATCTTAAAGTTAATAACTTCACATTTATATCAATTTTCATTAACTTCAAAAAAAACAATTCAAAATAATTCTCAATTTTATAATATATGTAATTTGGTATCTTTTAAAAAAAATTAGGCTCCTGAAACCTATTATAAATATTGTAATTAATTTTCTCATTTCACCTAAATTGCATGAGATGAAAATGCACTGAGCTTAGGTTATTTTACTTAGCACTTAGGTTCACCACTTGCACCCAAGAGTTTGGGCTTCTTGTTTCTTAATCTAATTAGGGCTCTAGTCTTATACGATTTTAAAAGGTTATCTGTATCGAGACGGCCGATTGTGGCCACTCTTCTCTAACATGATCACCTGTTTTACATTTAACTATAATTAGGATAGGGTATAATAGCAGGAGGAGTTAGTTAATTTTGTAGCATCGGTCAATCCACCCATCAACTAAAAACCCTCAGTAAGATAAAATAGTAGAAACGCATGCTGATTTCTCACCGATGCCACAATATATATATATATATATATAGTTATTTTTTAGTACCATTTAAAGTGGTAATATAAGTCATTTAGTATATATGTGTATGTATATATATATATATATGAAGTATATGCTAAGCAAACATGGTTATAAAATGCATTTAGTCTTCATCAACTTATTTCACTTAGAAACCAGTTAAGGGAAGCAGCATTAAATTGGAATATCTACATTTAAAATAGCAGAGAAAATATTAAATTATTGGTATAATTGTGGAATGAAGTAGAAAGACTTTAAATTCTACATTTCAAATATAAAATTTATTACTATATTTTTATTTATATTAATTGTTTTATTTTAATATAAAATGTATTTTTAATAACTACTCAACTCATTTATTAAAATAAATAACTGTACATAACTACATCCTTTTGCCTTCAAAATTATCTAATTCAATTTCAATTAATCTATCTCAATTTCCAATCAATCTAAGTCCAATTCAACTTTATCGATACCAATTTCACATTAATCCAGATCGATTTCAATTATATCTAAGTCGAAATTAGATTAATCCAAATCAAATTCAATTGAATCTAAGTCAGATTCAAATTTATCCAACTCAGAAAATCCCTCTAGCGCTATTCCATCAAACATCTAGTGTGTTCAACACAAATGTTGTTAAAAAATATGCATGTGTTTTTGCATTGCGGGGAGTTTGTGTTATTTCCAAATATTTTTGCCATTGGTATAAGGACTATAATCATAACATAGTGCACCCCTCATGGGCGTGATGTCAAGTCAAAGGTTAAAAATAACTTGGCCAACACCATGAAGAAATGTTCCTCATTCCTCACGAATTGGAACTAACCAAACTGACTACATACTGGGGCAACTGGAAAACATAATTGATGAACCTATGGAAAGAATTACAACAATTGTGTGCCTACGGTCGAGGTTGCTTAGCATGATATGATTTGAGTCTGGGGTTTTACCTAAGGAAGTTCAGTATTTCTGTATTATTCGTCAATTGGGATTTATATTACTGCTGTTTAAAGTCCATTTTTTATATAATGTGTGGGAAAATAACTTAATGTATGTGAATATATAACAGCTTGTGAGAAGAAACACTTAATTTTAATAAGAGAAAAGTAAGATTATTTTTCAGTGGTGATAATTTCATAGATACAGGAAGCAATCAATCAACATTACCTTATATAGTAACCATTCTATATACATATAATAATAGTTCCTTGCTACTAATGATGGAGCTGATTGCATTATCTAATGATAAGTGTACTAATAAAGATATCAAAAACTTAAACAAAATAGAAATTCAGTGCAATAAAAGTCAAAACCATAATATTAAATATTAATGTAAAAAAACGTTACATATATGTTACATGGAATGGCTCTAGAGTGATATTCTCCATTGGATTAATTTGAATTTGACCTACATTAATTGGATATTAAAATAGATTAATTTGAAGGTAAAAATTTAGTTATAAGTTAAATGGATGTGTTGTATTAAAATGATCTACTTGCGGAGTCACTTTGACCTAATTGTAACATTTATTCTCAATTAGTACAATGCTTGCAAAAAAATTGATTTTTGTTTTAGACTGTTCTGGAAACCTGTTTTATCCGAATATCCATTAATATACACGCATTTCTTTATATCTGACAGGGGCCAAGTGAAACAACAGCTTCGTCTATGTATATATTAACTACCTATTGTTGCAATGCTTCGGTTTATAAAGTCGTCTAATTTCACAAATATTTCTATAGAGGTTAACACAGGAATAACCTTAGGAGCATTATTTGTTATTGATAAATCTGAATAGTCAGTTTAAAATGACCTAAATTTATATTTTCAAAGAAATCACGAATTTTAATTTGTTCTATTTTTAGAAATAATTAAGTTAAGTGTTGAATAAAGATTGTCTCTTTAAACTTCGCATAAAACTCTCTAAATAATTTGCTNTGTATATATATATATATATATATATATATATATGGTTATATACATATATATGAATGGTTAACAAGCTCTTTATTTCTAAAGAATTGCTTGGAGAAATGAGATAAAATAAAATTTTCAAAATATGCTATTTACAAAGTTTAGATAATGCCTTGCCAGGATTGCAATTTTTCCAGGCGCCTAATATATTTTGATGGCTACGATTATTGCTTAGTGTATCCACAAAACATATGTGTAGTTCCAAATTATTTCCCATTCTTGCGGTTCTTATAATAAAAGAATTATGCAAAATCAAGGATGTATCTAATTTTAACACTATACCGCCCCTAAATCCGCTCGAACGTTGGTTTGTTGCTTGCTAATATTTAATAAAGTTCGAACTGATCTATTGAAAATGCATTTAAATTCTCATTTTGCGCTATTGTTATTCCGTTCAAGAGTGCGCATGTATATGAGAAAAGGCTCATTGTAAATATGGTTGGTATAAAACCTTGGGTTTGGGCAAAACCAAAGTTTATGGGTAAACTTGGGTGTGAAACCCAAGACCCAATCCCAAGGTTACTAAACTTGGGTCTACTCAACCCAAGTTTGGAAATGGGCAAAACACAATACAATGCCGGTTGTGGCGCAATAGGCCCATATTTCTAGGGTGACACAAGATTCCTACTGGGCGACTCCAGGGTTTCCAACTGCTATAATCAAAACTTCCGATTTGCCTAACAGTTATTCTAACTTATTTTGCATCTAATAGATTTGTATAATTTCAATCAATTTGTAGTTTTTCAAATAATTTGATATTGACCCTTATAGACATTTTGTTTTTGTTTCTGTCATGTGTACAACAACTCAAGACACCGCACCGATAGCACCTTAATGCTTAAAGCCATCTAGCTGGAGAAAAAGGAACTATATTACTTGCTCACACGTTGATATATTTGATAATGATTCGGGAGATGTTTAGAACGAGGAGGACGTCTACGAATGTCAATGGGAAGACACTGTTCTGCAGATATCGAGCTTGACTTGTGAAGCAAAGGGCATATACAGTGTCCGTTGTTCTGCGAATTCCTTCCAGCTGCTCCTTAAAGATATTGGTTAAAATTGTCTTGTTGTATCAGATAGCTTATTGATTCTTGATGAAATCTAAAGGAACTAGGTAAAAGTCCAGAGGCATCATCTCGTTTAAGAGCTATTCAAATTGCTAATGGCGTTGAGACTCCTAAGCTGCTTATCAGTCCAGGACAGACTAGGTGGAACAGTAACATTGATGCAATGTTTCGATTGTTTGACTTGAAGAATTTTATAAATTTGCTGAAGCTAGAAAGAATGTCTGACTGGGTTGAGAAGATCGAAAACACTATTGTCGTATGCGAGTATGTATGCACCGCAACAGATCGTGTCTAGTCCAACAGTTCTAATTTGGGAACGTTATGCGATGAATGGATGTCATAACAGAAACATTTTACTTTTTTGCAAACACTTGCCGATACGGATCGATTCCAAAACTTTGCTTGTGATCTTTACAATACATATCGAATGCTAGATCCAGCTGTATCACAGAAAAACGAAATGTCAGAAATTGAACGTGCCGAGGGTGTTAGGTTGCTTGTGAAGTATGCGTCAGCGAGAGCGTCGCGAAGAATGGAAACATTTAATCATGCTGTTTTTTTCTTGCGAAATTGGAAAATTTATTATACACGAATTTTCCAGCAATGTTTCATTTGATGCTTATTGGTCTGTCAAAGCTTCGGAATGGTGTAGTTTTGGCAGTTTTGTATTGACTGTTGGAAATATTGCTGTGGCAGAAGCGTCTGTTGAAGAAGTTTTTCGAAAGAAGGTGCTATTTTTACAAAACTGCGTGAAAGAATGGCTGCTGAATCATGTGACGCCCAATTATTTCTTCCAATGAATGACGAGAAAATGAAGTTTCCTCAAAAACGAAATATCACTCTTGAAGAAACGTCTTCATCAAGCAAAAAGAAGCTTCATTTTACTGAACTACTTCTTAAGTTTCCCATATCGAAGTTCCCGCAGGCGAAGAGTTGCAGGAGCATGACCCTAACTCACATAATTGTTGTGTTTTAATATATATATATATATATATATATATATTGCAAGACATTAAGATATTGTAGTAGGATGTATTAAAATCCGTAATAGAAAAATTCATTTTTCAAACTAAATTTGACATTTAAATATAAATTTTGAATTTTGCTTTTCATTGAAATTGGATACTAGATTGGATTATACATTTTAAATTAAATAAAATCAACATTAAAAAAATTCATACCCCAATATTATTATGCCGAAGTTATGGCTCAAGAAAATTTTTGAATTAGTGATTATAATAATCACGAATCTTCTGAAAACTAAGTTGATCTTGGCATTGCAAGTTGCTTATAGTGCATCTTATATGAGAATTTCTGAATGAAGAGTACCTCAAGTTATATTAGAATCATTAAATTTTGGGGATGTTTGCAGCAACTAAAGTATTCCATTTACTTCTCTGTGTTTATTCTGCTTTTCCAATTGCAAGTTTATACAAACAAATGTTTTGGTTGCTTTACAATTCTATATGTATGTGATGGCTATTCGTGACCAATTTCATAATTTGTTTGAAAGAATAACGCATAACCTGTTAAATGAACAATGAAATTCAATTACAAAATTTCACTTAAAGCGGCATTCAATGTAAAATGTGCGTAATGTAAAAAATGTACAATATACCCAATTTTCAAAAAATTTTGGATTCGAAACAGATCCGAAGCTTTCTCAAATGTAGATCCGATCCGACCCGATCTGTATCCGATCCTAACCGAATTGAGATCCGATCGAATTTCATTTCAGCGTCGACCAGTCGGTTGGTTCAGATTGGGTCAACCATAAGCTACCAATTAAACTTCTCGGGGTTAGGCCAAGAAGTACATTAATTGAATTTGAATGAATATATGTTTTTTTTCAAATGATTTAAAGCAGTCAAAATTCAGCGTAAAGTTTATGTTTTTTTCTTAATTTAATGAAACTATGCTAAAAGGACTTTTATGACATTTCATCCACAAACATTACCGTATTTTTGAAAATATGACTTTTTATGACTTTAAACGTCCTATTTAACTGCACCTCAGGTCTGAAAACCATCTAATTTTAAGCAGACTGCAAAATAGACCAACAGAAAAAAGTCTGACTTTTATTACTTTTGGTTGCTCTAATTATTAGGGAAGAACAATGTCATTTCTCAATTTATATCGCGCTTTTGCGAATGAAAATAAATAAATATTAAATAGACTACGTCCTGATATGTCAGAAAAACAACTTGTTCTGTTGAATGACAACTTCCATATAATAGAAAATTTAGCCATTTCCTCGAAAATTCCATTTTTAAATCAAGTTTTAACTCAGAATATGTTATCCGGTAAAATCCGGTAAACAAGTTAAATTTTACCGGATACCGGATGTCCGGATCCGGTTGTGTAATTGCCAATTTTACTGGATACCGGATACCGGCACATCCCTACGACATATGTCTTTGAAACTCATCACCTCGACACAGAATTCAAGTGTGTTTAACCGACAACCTTAGGAGACTTTTATATAATAAAATATTTCTCAATAAGTGCACCTCCGTTCACGCAGTTTGAACAAATGATCCTCAATACCTTATTCTACGTCTATATTTCTACATTGTGCTGAAATTTCTCGCCTGTGACAAATAATCATTTGTTTAATCGTATCCAATTACAGTAGTGAATCGGGGAACTCTTCAACACGTAGCACATGCAAATTCTTTTTAATAAATGTTATTAGGGAAAAAGATATAAGCGAAAACGTAAAAAATTTTGGAAAAACATCTATATACTTATTTTTTAATGCCACATTCCATATGCCTTTTTTAATTTATTTTTCTTCATAATTTCAGTGTGAATCCATTACTTCGGATTTATCTGAAAAAAACTATTTATGTATTTGTTCTTAATTGGAAGAAATTTTTTAGGATGTAAATTTAATAATTTCTTTAAGAGAAATGAAATGTGAGTCCGTTACGGAACATTGAAGTAGCATATAATTATGTGCAATGTATTGTAAAGAGTTGAACTGAGTGGAGAATTTAAGATATATAACAGCCTAACGTTCCAATATGGCAATACGTCATGCAAGCTGTTCTGAGGAAATCTATGCCATTATGTATAGTAACTAGAAACCAAAATTGTGTAGGTCCATTGCGTGCTTCGTTGGAGATGATTAAGAGATCGCAATTCATCTCTCATTTTCTTCAGAAGTTTAATGTTTCGATGAATGCTTAAACTATCAACATGTACTTTACAATAATGTGAAATTCTGATTAACAGTATAGCCTCAAAGTTGGTTTTTTGGAGCGGCACCACACAAAGACAAGGTTTATTGGGCTTCAACCATACTCTAAGGTCCCGAATTATAGGGACCCCCTCCCAACTTGATTTGGCTTTAAAATGGCTTAACCCCACCCTTACCCGTTTTTTGATTTCCAGATTTTCTTTCTTAGAAACTAAAAATTGCAGTTAAATGTTAATAATATATTGTACTCGAACATTTGTATTAGAAATCGCCGGACCCCTTCCCTCGATAATTCATAACCTCAGAGTACTATATTGTACTGGTTAGTGAAAGCAGTATTCAGAATATATTCCTCATTGCTCAAATTCTTAAGAGTTAAAGAGTTTTTTTGCGTATTTCTAACTTTTGAGATATCAATTTAGTTGATTGCATCGCATTTTATCAACTGTCGACAGATGAGCCGGGAGTCGGCAGCTGAGGTCCCGGTTGTCCTAAATTCAAACTTTCAGAATAAACCTCGCTAAGTTTTATCATTTAAACAGCAACAAAACTACTCTTATTTAGTAAATATACTGGGTAATAAATTTCACTTCTTGATCCCTAACCAAATCATTTTGATACAAAACAATAATTTGAACTTGGCCGAACAGATCTGTGACCATCCAAAACGACTTTCTCTAACCATTCTAAATCTCTTTGCACAGTATGGAATCACTTGGCTTGGATGGGGTGCGGTTCTTGGCAAATTCCATTAAACATTAAACAATTTGGTCAAGAATTCTTCCTTTCTACGTAGACAAAGGAGCGATAATGTTCTGATAACAAATTCATTTCCTGAAATATAAAATAGTTGACAAAACGTACTGCAGCAAATGATTCAAAAAATTCACTTTATAAATGAATCATTATATTTGTTATCTGAACAAACAGCAGTTTTTAATACCTCTCGGTCAGTCCAAACATAAGGTAATCACGTGTGTTTTTAGCACTAATTTTAAATATAATTAATCATTAATTTACCGATTTCAATAGATAATTATCACTTCACAATTCGATTAAATTCTTTATTGTGGATGTCTTGCTTTGCAGTTTTGCACATACACATGTGAGTGTGCCCAAATCCCTTCAGTTATTTGCTATTCCATTTCATAATCAAAAGCAGTCTCGAGTTAAATTTTTTTTCCAAGTAGGGTACTTGTATTTTTGTAAAGTGCATTGATGCAAATTCATAAAATAATTCTGTTTATGTTAAGCACGGCATCTGTGAAATTGGAAATAGCATTTCAGTGACTGTGGGCATTATAACATTTAGGAAATTATTAATGAAAACAATTAACATGAGAGCATCATGTGTTAGCAGTTTGTTTCTCACAGATGTGATATTATTAAGTTTACAGCGTGATGATTGCATTTGGAAATGAGGAAATTTCTAATATTGCAAAGGAAGTAGCGGAGAGTGTCATCGGTGATGCACCTTATCAATCCAACAACAATTGGTCAAACAGAATTTCCGACCAGGTTTGAAATTATTCTTTACCAAATAGATGGTTGAGCCCTTCAATCAATTATCAAACAGTGCTGCTTCTCTTACTCTACAACTAATTCTTTATTAAAATGTACATGTATTTGATGAAGTCATGCTCATGTGTAGAATAAGCAAGGAATGCAAGCTTACATACTAAGCACTTTGGGGGGGGGCTAAGTTTTTTATTAATCGCCTAGTCCTCTGCTACAAATAAATGAATAGTTCATTTATTCAGATAGTAACAGATTAGGTAAGGATTCCTCACATAAATGCAAAGTATTATCAATGAAATTACTTCACGAAATTGTTTTCAAATTATAAGAATCAAAGTTGCCATTTTTCATTTAAATTTATTATTTTTTCATTGAGTCCAGTTCCGGCTTTTAGTGTTAATTAGTCATGCTTGCACTAAACTGTTACACGTTGAATATTACCTCTCAAATATTAACTTCAAAATATTGAAAGTACTTCTGCAAGCCGTTCAGTTAATTGCAAGGTGCAGGATTTCATATGCCATTTCCAAGAATCAGTCAATATTGTTGTTGATATCGGTTAGACAATATGATTAGACTGCATTGCAATTATAATCACATAGTTTAACCATAGCATTAGGTCCGTGATACTATCAAATGTGGTAGATCACATGTGACCAATCACGTAGTCTAAATGTAGCCTTAGGTGCTGAAAGTTTTAATAATTGAAAAATGAACAGAATCTTCTTTATCAGCTAAAGTGAACAAGGTCAAAATGCAATTGTAAAAACTAAGCCTCGTATCATAATCAGTATCAGACTAATCAGGGGAAATTTTATCAAACATGACAAAAAGTCTATTTTCTGATCACAGTATAATCAGTCTGAAATCAGAATCTTTATATATCATACCTACGAAAGGGCATATGCAGTTCACCGGGGCTATTCAGTTTTATGGGATTTGAGTGGTGCTCGACCAACATGGGATGGCCATAAATAAGGAAATTTGGACCACGAATTCCTAATTCTACTCAAAATTTTGGCAATTTTGGCCACAATACCAGCTATATCTGTGGGATTCATGGGACATGTGGACCAGAAAATTTCATGTGGCATGATTGATATCAAATCCAATGGGATTAATGAGACTGAAACCAATCAAATGCTAACCCCGTATAATCCTCCTATGTAGTACTAATTACGCTGAACGTCATCTTTGATGGAACTGTGATAATATGGCGGAGCCAGTGATTGTGCCATATGCTACATTGTGTAAGTTAAGTAGTTGTGTACTAATAGCGCGTTCACGCTAGGCATGTAAGAGCATAGATACTAAAATTCACCACAAGCATCTTAATCATATTTTGTTGCTTTCATGTCGCCGTTGACTGAGTAGAAAAACCATGTAAAGCTAGCTAGTTTATAACATTTAGTCTTTCGTCATAAATTGGACTCGGAAAATTTGATTTTGAAAGTCATTTTCAAACTCTTCAAAAATCAATTATTAACTTCGAAATTTTAAACATTATATTGGTTATTTAAAAATCGTTGGAAATTAAAACTACAGTTGAAATAATGCAATAGTCTATCAATAAGTGGCCTCAAAATCTGGAATATAGTTACGTTCTCGGCTTCGTTCCAATGAATCAGTAACCGCTATGAGACTATTGGTATATAGCCGTATAGAAATATAATATTGCTATCTAAAAAAATAAGTACTTCCTGGAGTCAACCCAGCCTCCCTCCTTAGCATTCATGTCAATGTCCGCAGGTCAGGAGGTTCATCTTAGGTCGGTCAAAACTGGCTCTACTCACGTGAATATAATTGAAATATTGAAATTTGATTAAATATTTTTTTAAGTTGCCAATTATTTATCATTTGCTTTAATTATATCGAAGAGTCCAGCACTATATTTATAATATTTTAGGCCATAAACTGAATGAATAGGGACATAACTTTGAACGTGTTTCTAGGATGGATCATTTCTTGGCGGAAGTTATAAAATTCCTGTGATTAACACCACCAGAAATTAATAAATCATTAAATTTAAAAATGAAAAATATATGGAGATTAAAAAAGTTGCTCTTTTAAATAAATGGCATTGGCAGTGATAATGTAGACACCGCGATCTAAAATAAAACTTCGGGATCAAAGCGTATAATAACGCTAATGTCAATATTTTCAAATTCTTAATTGACGTAAGTTTAAAAATGTAGAATAAAGTCGATTATAATTATGAACTATGATAAATCATTTTTGCTAACCAATTAGATTTTACTTGGGTTTTGTGAACTGTTTTTGTTTCGTAGTTTTGCTGACAGTATTCGCTTCAAATTTTGGCTCATCACTGCAGAATGGATTTGAAGAATAGGATATAAATTATACAAATATATTATGCCTCAAATCAGAGCGCTTCTGCAACATTAAGAACTTACAAGACTCGTCATGGTATCAAAGTCGATCCTTTTGCTCTTGCTTAGCAGACAAATTTTGCAGAACTGGATCTGTTCTTGATGCCAAAGGCAAAAGTAGAAAATCTTTGCAGGAAGAGAGAAATTCAACTTTCGCAAACGCAGTACGTGATGTTCAATCATCAAGTTCTTATGGCAATTCATCTATCTCTAACATTTCAAAACTCACTAGTATTTGTCAAACAAGTGTTTATAAAATTATGCGCCACCAGGGGCGTGCTGACGGATTTTGGATCCCTGGCAAATCGTATATATGGGGCTCTTTGTGGCATCTTCAGCAGACAAAAAAAGACAGACATGATGGTAGCTGGTGTTAATATTGAATTTTTGATAGAACCCGTTTAGGGGCACTTCTTTCTTTGCTTTTTTAAGAATGTTCTTCCAAAAAATTGAGATGTCTAAACCAAAAAATATAAGAGGCCTCATGCGAAAATTCGAAGCTTTTTCACATGTATTGTCCCAGTTATCACCAAATATAAAAAAAACATATTTAAAAGAACATTTTCTTCGAAACAAAAAAGAGCTATAATTTTCAAAATAACAAAAATTTTCATATTCACTGAAGCGTTTTCTTCAAATAAAGAAGAAAAAAAGAACAATGGTCACCGTGACAGCATCACTCATCAATGAAAAAAACAGACTTTATGTCAGAAGCAAATTGATGAGGTCCTTTGATGAGGCATCCAATATATCAATGATGTTGTCCATTCACATAATTTTTTATGGTTTTCAGTGAAATTTAATTCTGGTGGAATTCAATAAATTTTGAATAAACAATAATGGGTTTTAGGAGATAAGCAACTTGTAATTAATTGGTTTTTTAAAATATTTCTGAATATAATACAGATTACTTGGTTTAAACCATGATATAATAATTTTTTAAAATGCTAGGAATCTGGTACCGACTAGGTTGTCCAAGAAGAATTGAAAATTTCAAGAGAGCAAAATGAATGAATCATCATATATATTCAAAACGTCAAGAATTGTGAAGCTATTGTTTAAAACTTCACATATTCAACTGCTTCAAATTAATATTTAATAATTTGAGTGTACTTACTGCCTTTAATTTCTACGCTAAAATGTCTTAAGCAACACAATTATAATTTGTATTATTTAGAAAAAATTTGTCAAATGCAATAAAGCTTTTGTAATTTCCAATTTCTAATATTATTTAAGCAATATTATTTTAAGCAAAAACAATTATTATATTATCATGCACTTGAAAAGTAGAAAAGTTTAAATATATAGTGAAAGTCTAAAATTTTACAACATTCAATTTAGATTGTGGAGGAGTTGAAAAATAAAGCACGACCTTATAAGTACATTGTTGCTGTCTATATCGCTGAAAGAGCTGCAAGGGCTGGTCTCCATACAGGAAGCAGTTGCTATTGGAACATAACTACAGACAATAGTTATGTTACAAGATGGGACAGTAAATCTGTTTATTGCATTATTTCCATTTATACTATAGCATTTTAAATAAAACATTGTATTTCATTTTCAAATAAATGATAAATTTGTTAGTTTGCTTTAAAAATGTAGAGTTGAACTACCATCAATTTACTAAATAGAGATTTCAAATTTAATTAGTGATTACTCTTTATTTGTTATATTGGTGAACATTAAGAATGAATGTTGCGTATGACATTCAAATCTAGAAAAAATTTTGAGTTCATTAAGATATGCTTAGACCAGTTGTTCTCAACCATTTTTACACGTGGACCCCTTTTCCTCTAAATTTTCTAGCTGAACCCCCTGCAAAAAAATCACTCTACTTGAGAAATTATTAATATTAAGGATATAGTAAATGACTATGCTTTATTTTGAAGGAAAACTAAACTAATGCAAATAAATTATTTAGCAATTGAATTTCATGAAATAGTTATGTACATCAGTTATAAAAAAAATTGAGCAACTGTGTGAATATTTTTACATTTAGTACTTTAATATAGTGCAAATTTCTGTTGAAATTCCATTCTCCATAATGCAAACCGTTCTGAATTCGAATTGCAATACAGACCACCAAAATGTGAGAATAGACACCCAATTCGCTATTTTTGTGTGTGTGAACCCTTAGTAAATTTACATAGACCCCGGTTGAGAACCACTCATTTAGACTAAATTGCGTTGGGCAAGTATTAATCTTCAAAACTGCTTTAAGTGCTGCAATTCACCATTCACCATCTTCCCTCAATAAATTGAGAGCAATGACGTCATTAAATAGCAACATCATATACAGAGCAGTAGCAAGTATTGGTCAAATCCAAGTGTACTAACTGACTACAAAAATTACTACTGCTTAACCATGCTGATTGAAAACTATGATTTAATACCTTTTTCCGAACAAATTGTTTTTTGCAAACTTAAATTTTGCTGGTTGATGAGGTTTCTCAAAGTACTCTTGATATCACTAAAATAATTTTAATACATGGCCCTCCATCACTGAAAAAAAACAAATAAACAAATAAATGGAGCAATTATAATGATGTAGATGCTTTAAATTAAACCTAATAAAGGTGAAGCCACTTAAATCTTCTAGTAATTATTGCTCAATTATTAAACATATGTTTTGTTATTTGGTCATCTATTAATTTGAATAATTTTCCTGCCAAAAGCAGAGCAATCCAACCACTTGCTACATCCCTCTGATATAAATGTGAAATCTGAAGAAATTTCATAAAGCAGTTAGACAAAGCCAAATTGTGGAAACATTTTTGTCTAAAAAATCAACACAAGCAATAAATACTCATGCAAATAAAGAATTGGTATAATATGTAATATTTTTTTAAGTATGGATTGCAAAGAATGTCAAAATTTCTGTTAGTATTGTTTATCCACAACCATTCCATTCATTCGCCTAGTAAATTAGAGAGATTCACAAGTAAAGAAGTGTATTAAATTTCTAAAAAGGTTGTATCTCAAAGTAAGAGAGTGAGATCTACATGTCTGCTTGTGTAGATTCATATTCTATGATTTTTATGCGTCAAATCATTAATTTTGAAATGTAGAGTTTTGTTTGTAGGGGTCGGCGGTGCACCGAACTGACATTCAATTAACCGAACCGAGACAGAGTGAAATTCGGTTCGGTTTCGATTAATTGCTGTGATAGAAACAATGATACAATTATTTAGCTGTGTGTGAGTTGTTGTTGCTTCTTTTTCATTGGCTGCTTCAATATAGCCACTGAAATTTATGCTATTCTTTGCTCTTTCTCCGCATTAGTTATTTGCTACTGCTACCACACAGTGTATTATTCCTACAGTGTATTAAACGCGCTTTCACGTGTACATACGTTTGAAATGGCATCTCAAATTTGGAATTACTTTACTAAATCATCTGACATCGTCAATTTTTATTAACCTTGCTGAAGATCTTGGTTCCAGACATGTGGGTGAAATTTCAGAAATGGAGAATTACTTCAGAGCCACGCTTATGCCGACTTCTGGAAAGCTAACGTTCATGTCTTTCCCAAACTATTTCAAATGGCAAGAAGGTTTCTGTGTATAAGTGCCCCTAATACAAACAGTGAGAGACTTGTGTCAACGTCAGCTAATGTCATTACAAAGAGACGAGCAAGTTTACTTGGTGAACATGCAGAAAAACTCATCAAACTGAAAAAAATGGCTCTTGTTAACTGATGTTTTAATAAATTGCTTCAATAAATTATTTCAAAAATTAATATTTTATGAAACGAGCCGAAGTAAGAACCGAACCGACAGGAAAAATTTAAGAACCGCCGACCCCTATTTGTTTGAATGTAAATTTTTACAGTTTTCAAAAAATTAAAGTGAAGCGATTTTGTAGCCTCATTTTTGTTTGTATTCCTGCAAATCACAAAACTGTGTTGCTCGTACTCATAAAATGGGCCTGTTTGTTTGTCCGTGTCCGTAACCCAGGCCTGTTATACCCACTTCCAAATGTTATTTAACTAAAATAGCTTGACGCAACAAAACAACTTTGAAATATGCTATTTTACATGGATACTGAAAAGGTCATAGCAACCCCATCATAAATTTATGCCTGTTAACAACACTATGATGGTAAAATTCAACTCATACGTAAAATTGACAACACATCTAGAAGTATTTAAATACCTTAAATGAAAAATACACTGTACTGCTTGTATGTCTTGTTAAAATAATGCACATGAGTATTAGATTTTGATCAATGCTAGTAGAGAAGATGACAATAAAATCGAGCTTTTAGACACAATGAAGACAATCAATTTTAAGTGATTTAGTGTATTATTTTATGTGCTATTTTGTAATTTAGGCTATAAATGTCCATTAAGTTCAGTGTTACACGAAATAAATATACTGTTTATAGATATATCTTGAATTGATGTATAAAGAATTCTTATAAACCAATAATAAACCTCAAGCAAATGGATTTAGTAATTCACAACAAAAATCAACTGCATTCAGAGCCGTTATGCCTGGTCCGTCCCCGAATTCCTTTGTCCATGCGAAGTTCTGGCCCTAACCTACGTGATGACAGTTGCCCTTGAGAGGTAAAAACAGAAAGTAATATTTTTCATGCATTAATTTTATCCTATATAAGTAAACACGTTTTATTCTCAACCTTTAGCCAATGTGAAATTTTTGATGTCACTCTTCTTCATTTTAATAGCTCTCAAAAATTTAGTTTTCACTGATGTTTGAAAGAGATCAAATTCCTTAGAATTAGAATTCAATTTTGTGTAAATACTTTCATTTAATTACTCATGCATTCTGAATAATGTTGTATGTAACAAAATTGAACATTGTTTTTCATATATTTTTATGTAGGTATGACTAATCCACAGCAACATATACATATGAAATCGGAAACATTGAAACTAGTAATAAACTAATCTATAATTGATGCTAAGCATTGATGCTTTTGAACTTTTCTGATTTATTGTTCAATGTTTTTTGTAAAATGGAATGATTCATATATGCTTCAACAAAGAAAAATGTTGAAAAATTTTTATATATCCCCAACAAATATGTGATACAACATGGCCTATTTTAATAACAGCCTGATATGTTGCAGTAAAAAATAATACAAGCTATAAATACTTTTGCAAGTAGAAAATTGAGGGAAAATTTTGTCCAAGCATGTAATATGTGAAAAGTTCCCTTCTGTTTTGCAAACCCAACCAGATGGTCTTTGCTTCAAAAAAGCAAAAGTTTCACAAGTAACAAAATGGAATCCATTTACTACCAAACCAAAAATTTCCACAAAATGGCCATGGGGTCTCTAGCAATCTCTAACACAAACTGTGGTGTCATTCAGTTTATAAAAATTCTATTTAATTATATTTAACTGGTATTTTTAATAAAGGGTAATGTGTATATATTCATGCTAATAATACTTATGCTACTCTTAAATCAACTTGGTTGAATTTTACTCTGTATCAAATCAATTCCATCTCTAAGCTAAACTCCAACTAGATGAAGGAATAATTGTGGGTTTTGCTTATCAAAGTGTGTTATACAACTGCTGGATTCACTTCTCCAGTTATCCTTGATCTTCATCATTCCCAACTGGCTATTCATTCTATGTTTACTAATCTAAATTTTGATATATTTTGCTTCATCATTTGCCATTTAATTCTATGGTTTAGCTGTGTGCTAATTATCATGATGCCAGTGCTATGTAAATTACTCTCAATTAAACTATAAATGCAATCAGTGGTGCTTAGTCACACTTGTAATTCTATGCTTTTTGCAAACTAGATGCCTGTTGATTTTTTCAACATCATCATTAGTTGTTACTTAATAATTATATTAACTCTGTTCATGATGATGTTTCAATATAGTACACTAATCAATATTTATTCATACACAAAATTTATAATACTATTGTGTACAATTAAGCAAGAAATAAACTATTGGAGAAAGCACTGTAAAAGCAAATATTGCTAATCACTGCCATTTTACCAATGCTCTTTCTTAGAGGATGTTTCAATAATTTGGATGGATTAAATTGCAGCAAAAATGCAGCAATCTTTAACAACCAAGAAATCAGAATAGGCAAAGTGGTCAGAGTCAAACACGGCATCAAATCAACATCAGACCAACCAGTCAAACAAGCATGCAGAAGAGTGCCTGTACAAATGCAAGATCAGTATGTAAAAAATATGTCTGACCTACTCAATAATGGAATAATTCAAGGAATTCATAGCCTATATGCCTCACCCACTGTCTTTATGAAACAGGGAAACAAACATCACCTCTGCATTGACTTCAGATAACTTAATGAAATCACGAAAAAATCTGCACTACCAAGAGTTGATGACATCTTATATGCTTTGCCATTCAAAATCTTTTCAACAGCTGACTTATGTAAAACATACTGGCAGGGCCTAGGAAGCCTTAAGACATTGAAAAGACAGCTTTCATAACTCCAAATGGCCTCTTTTAATGGCTATACATGGCCTTTAGTTTATGTAATGCACCTGCCACATTCCAACAATATGTAACAAAAATACTACTTAATGAAAACTACAAGCTCTCAAAGAGGATAGCAGCATATATTGACAATATACTAATTGGTTCACAATGCATCAAAAATCATGCACATCAACTCAACAGCACATTGAAACTGCTATTCAATGCTGGCCTACAAATTAATGCCACTAAATGCAATATAGCAAAACAAAAAGTCACCCTCCTGGGAAGAAATATAACACCAGGCATCATCACAATCAAGGCTGAAGCCAAACAGTTAATTAATCAAATACAGCACCAGCAAAATATAAAGGACATACAAAAAAATACTTGGTTTTATTAATTATTACAACATATTTGCACCTAACCTTGCTGAAAAGCCATGGAAACACCAAGAACTTAACTTCCTCAAATCAGACTTGAAGAAAATAAAATCTCTAAATTTTCCTACACCTACTGATCCCTACATTCTGGATTGCAATGCAAATACCATAGCCATTATTGCCACACTAAGCCAACTACAGAGTAGTCCATCTGGTGGTTCTGCAGAAATCTTAAACAAAGCAAACTCAACTACTGTGTGACAAAATTAGAAATGCTGGCACTCATTGAATCACTCAAATTGTTCTGCCATTTCCTTATTGGCAAACAAAACTTCACAGTAGGAACTGACAGCAGCAGCCTCTGCTGGTTGGAAAAATATGCAGGTGATCATTCCAATATAATTGCTTGTTGGATCAAATACCTCAACAACTTCGACTTTACAATTGAACACTGAAAGAGTAGACTACATACAAATGCTGATATTTGGACAGCACTACCACAATACCAACATGATCTAAGGAAAGAGCAAGGACAAGTCTGAGACTTCCATTTTATTCCACAATGCCAATACAAAAGTCTCCCAGATGTCAACACAGATCAAAATTGCTGTCCAATAATCCCAATTTTGTCAATCATGATAAAGGAGGAAATAACAGCTGAAGAAATCACTACAGGCCAACAAAACTACAACATTCTCTGACAAATTATGGAATGCCTCAAAGACCCCACATTCTTAATGGACCCTATCACAACTTGCTAATTTGATAAACATCACTGGAAACTAACCAACACTAGAATTCTATATGCTAGTGCCACAACAAAAAATCATATCTCTTTACCAGAGTACTATAAACAAGAAATGGTTAAAAAAAGTACACACACAAGGTCAAAAAGGCGTCTACCAAAGGGAGCTAACAATTCACAAAAATTTTGTCACAACTTATCTCTGCAAATCCATTAAAGACATCATCAACAAATGCCAGTTATGCATACTATTAAACAAGTCACTGTTGATGTCACTACAGACATTGGTATTTAGTTCTGCCATTGACAGGTTCTGCTATGTGTTATTTACATTGATTTTATGCATAAATAGGGCAGCTTTGTATGCAATTATTAATAAAACTTTTAGTTCAGTATAACTTGGTCTTAATTATAACTGCTATACTTTATCAGATGGTTATGAGCAGCTAAACTTGCTATGGAGATTAGGGAGTTGCATGGTGTGTAATTCAGCCATAGGGTGTTCTTGGCCATCTTGTGACAGTGTGCAAGCCCTTCCTGTCCAGGGTTTATGGTGATGCAGAATTATTTATTATATGCTTTTGATGACTTCTATCATGCCTCACTTCAGCAGTTATTGCAACATGATCTCCTATGCCTCCTCTAGCAGGGATTTACACAGTTCTATCAATATACATGATTTAATCCAGGACTTTAGTAATCTATACAATGTTTCACAGATAGTGGTATTGTGCATAACTCTTAATAACAGCTCTCTAAACTATAGTGTATGGAAATCTTTTGCCTACTCAATATTAGATATTACACTTTCATCAAGTTATGGATCTATACTATACCTTATTGCTATGCTAACTCTGATGATGCTAGATGGTGACCCATGACTGTTAAAAGAAACCAACCTAGAAACTAATATTTTATAGTGTTCATAATTTGAATAACATCCTTATATTATTTTACTGCATACACTTATAACCAAAGAAGAAATTAAAGCAATAGAAATTATTAAATAAATTAGTAACATTAAAGTAAGACCTACCTTTAATGATGATATACATTTAACCTCAAGCATTCCTCAATTCAAAACCATATAAGGTCCTACAAAGATGAACTCTAGCATGGATGCCTGAAACAGAAAAGCTAAAAAGAATAATCTTGGCATATCTTGATTTAGCAAATCTAGAGTACAAAAGTTAGAACTTACCACCAGATATTGAAAACAATAACAATAACATGCAACTAGTTCCTTTTAAGGTAGACTGGCTGTAGAGATTTCCACCTTGCTGATGAAAATTATATAGAGTAGATAATCATACAGTAATATTGTAGAATCACAGGTCTGCTCTGGCTACTTTAGCTGTACTGAAAAACTCAAAGTTTAAAAAATAAGAGAACATTGGTGGTTTGCCAATTCAATAAAGAAAAACAGAAATTATCTACAGAGAACATGTTTCCTGCAATGACTAATTCACATGGCATCATGCCAAAGCCATATCCATGAAGCCATCCTTACTTGCCAAGGTACCAATTGTGTGTCTCAAGTATTAATTTCAAGCTGAAATAAACAATTTAGCTCAGTGTTCTATTATTTCAGCTCATGTAAATAATAAAACAAAAGGTATGTAGTTACCATGCATTCATGTTTGCCAACAGCATAATATATTTGCAGTGTGATGTTTTAAGTGCATGTACAAAATGAAAAGATCAAGGTAAAAGTTGTTATTCCCTACACATATATGTGGCTGTAACTTAAAGCAACCCCAATTTGGGCTGCCCTCTGTAAAGGAGCTAGTTGTCACCCCAGACACAGAGCAGTGTCTCCCAAATTGTTGCTGGGTCTTAATCAAAATTTATTAAACTAAAATCCATGAAGAATCTAAAAGGGGTTAGCAATAGTAATAAAATTCAAAAGAGCAAGCAATGTTGAAGCAAGAATAAATTTTATGGTACTTTTGCTACAGGCTTCTCATGTATTTATAACAAACTTGTGAATTACTACCTGGTATATGTTTACACACTTCACATGAGTTCCATCACAAAATTAAACAAGCAATCAGATTGAATCAAGGGGACAAATAATAAAATGATCAAATAATTGAAAAATAGAATAAATTGATACAAATAAATTAATAGCAACAATCACAACATCACTATGACATAACACTAAATTAGAGTGCCAAATAATCAAATTAATCAAAATAGGGGCCTGAGTGACTCTACAATATACCTCAATATTTGATACCTGCTCTTGTAAAAATCTGGGGATGTTTATGGTTCTTTATTGTATGTCATCATTTAAAGTATTCAGGATTAGCATAATTTGTGAGTAATTTACAAATAAGCAAATTATACAATTGAAATACTTGCACTAAAAAATAAAGATAAATTTTGTAATTAATAGAATAATACACATTACAGTTTTAACTGCAATTTGCAAAAAGCTGTGTAAATTTTTTGGGTGCACAGAACTCAGATTCAAAATCTACATGTCTTAGAATATGTAAAAATACTAAGCTTTAGTTAAAAATTAAATGGGCTTAATTTGAAATTGAATTTAGTTTAATGAATCATAAATTCTTGAAAGTGACATATGTTAAAAACATGACAATTTTCATTTAAAATTTGTGAAAAACTGAGTGAATTTTTTGGATGCACACAAATCACATTCAAAATCTACCTGTCTTAGAGTATCTAAAAATACTAAGCTTTATTTAAAAATCAAATACACTTAAATGTGAGAGTGAATTCAGATTAGTAATGTAGAGTCACTCTGGGAAATTTTGTGATTATTATTTCTTGATTCTATATGTGCAATGATGTCAGTATGACTTAAAGTCTTATTTTGGTTTTAGTTTACAAAAACCATTTAATGTCCCTTCACTTAGGTACTATGTATATTATTGCTCAAATTAAATTGCACAGGGAAAAACATGACATGATTATCATATGATCTGTAATTGTAAACAAAGACAGGTAATAATTTGATTTGTATAAATTGAGCAACAATGTAGAAAATGGTTAATAGATTTTATCTAACCAACATGACACATAGCATCTAGAGATCCATCTAGCCCAAATTGTGGACCTTTTAGGTTATGTATACAGCTACATATAGGGAAATAGTAAACCTGTCATTCTATTTCAACAAGTACATGCACCAATAACTGATTGCACTGTGATGATATTATACCATTGGTTAGCAAAAATGCATGGCAACTACATGCTATTATCTAGTGAGCTGAGAGATAACAATGAAAATGAGATGTTTATTTTTAATGATGAGATAGATAATAAACTGTGAGACAATTAGGGTAGCAACATTCATTCAAGTTAAGCTCTTCTCTTTTGGATAGTACTTTGGCTGGAAGCCATATGAATTGGTCATCTTGGATTTTACCTAAAAAAGTCTTAGTTACTTGGATGAATTACCAATGTTTGTTCTAATAAATTATCTCTGTTAATTACTAGAATTGCACTGTTATAATGAGGTCACTATTGCTGCAACCTTCTGCCATGACAATGAGTTCTATAGTGTAATTAGAGTACCAGCCCACGATTCTACATGGTGACCATGACAGGACTCCTGATGTGATCCTGAACAACTGTCAATGTTCATTCAACATTCTTAACTTGTTTTGTTTTGTTGGTACTTGTTTAAGTTCTGTTGTCTCCTCTGTACTTCTATTTGTTGGATTTATTACTGAATACTGCTGTACCCCTTTTGGTGTTTGTTTTTGTGGTTCTGGAACTCTACATGTTGATTGTTGAGGAGAGTACTCCCAACATTCAGTTTATCTAGTTATTTGGAAAGTATTGTTTTTCTTTGCTTAGTGGAATGGTTGTTTTGGCTTAGTAGACTATCCATGGAGTACTCTCAACATGATCTCTTTTCTTACATCTGTCAGGGTTTTCCTCCCTACATCTGAAATCTTCTAGAGGTAAAATGCGATCCAGAAGAAAACTTGCATGAGATTATTTGGAAGGCTATTAGTGTTGTATATATGATCCACAATTTAAACCATATTGATAAAGATGTCACTGAATTAACTGGAGTCAAGATCAAATCTGAATTCAGTAAGCCCAAGTTGAAGGAAAGTGGGTTTTTCAAGAAAACAGCCCCCTTCAAGAATGAATTTGATATGGCATCTGTCCAATGTTTCTGATGTGAACAAAAGGGGCATTTGAAATCAAATTGTCATGCCACTATACAGTTAATAGCTGATGGAGAGGGATTTTTACTTGATGAAACTGAATCCCCCCTGAAAATTTAGTTGATTTGATGGATGATGAATTATCACTGCCTGAGAATTTAAATTAAAAGGAGTGCCAACTGCTGTAAAATGCACAAAGGACATCTTTGTCATCACCAGTTTAATAAGGAAGAATATTATACCTGTGGAAATAAATGGACACATAATTAATGCAACTATTGATACTGGAGCTGCCACCTCTATCATCAGCAATGAATGTTGCAAAGTTTTATGTATTGCATGAGATGTTTTAGATCCTTCATTGGGTAAACTTATAGATGCTTCTGGAAATAACATCTCCCTGTTGGGAAAACTGTGTGATATTGATATTTGCATTCATAAGGAGCCATTTGAAGTCAATCTAATTGTAGTAGACACCTTGGATCACCAATTACCCTATGATATTATATTAGGGAATGATTTTTTTTAATGGAATGCATGCATTATCAACTACAAAATAATCTCCATCAAGGATCAAGAAGCAATGCAATTAGCCACTATCCCAGAAAAAGAAATGTATTTTAAGTTAGCTGAGCCCATGTATCTCAAAGCAAAAAATTGGACAAGAGCTGCTGTTTTTACAGACACCAACATTAATGGAGATGTTATGGTAGCTGGTCAATGAGGTAAATATGTAAGAGAGTAACATTCTCACCTGACTTATGCCACGTTCAATGTGGAAAAACTTATGTAATTATTTTGAATAGTTCTAAATTTCCTGTATGATTTGATACTTCCCAGTTGGAAATAGTGGTTGTTCCAGTTTGATAGTGTGTTAACACTTCTTGTTTCTCTATATGCACAGTGATTCACAATCTTGAAGAACTGTCTAGTCCCATAAAAATCCCTATGGTGAATGGAGATACTCATCCTCATCTGAATAATGAAAAGAATTGATCATTGGCAGTGGTTTTGAAAAGTAATAACAAGGTTTTTAATTACAGAACAATCAGTGTTGGGCAAGCCATTGATAAAGGAACATGCCATAGAAACCAAGCATGATAAACCCATTCACCTACCTGTATGGCCAGTGCCAGAAAATTTAAAAACAGAATATGAGAAAATACTAAGTGACTTGATCAAAAGCAGGATTATTCAAGGAAGCAACAGTCCATATGCTGCTCTGACTGTTTTCATCAGGCAGGGACAGAAATATCAACTCTGTATCAATTTCAGAAAGTTGAATGATGTAACTATAAAAGATGCTCATTCTCTGCCAAGAATAAAAAATCTACCATATGATGACAGCAAATATAAATTCTTCTCCTGTTTGGATTTATGTAATATGTACTGACAAGTGCTGATGAAAGCATCAGATATTCCTAAGACTGCCTTTATTATGCTGCATGGTCTTTACAAATGGAAATACATGGCCTTTGGCCTATGCAATGTGCCAGCTACCTTTCAGTGATATGTAACTAAAGTTCTTAAAGACAAGGCCAACATGCTGGAGCCAGGAATTTCAGCATACATTGACAACATCTTAGTGGCTAGCAACACCTTTCCTGAACATCTCAATAAGACACATACTTTAGAATTGCTGCAAAAAGCTGGCCTAAAAGTTAATGGCAATAAATGTTCTTTAGTACAAACAAAAGTAACTTTCCTCAGCAGAGTCATTGAACATGGGAAGATATTGATAAAAATAAGCACAAAAGATTTCCTCAAAAAAATTGAGACACCAAAAAGTTGAAAGGACGTACAATGTTTAATGGGCTTTCTTAATTACTATGGAATGTTTCTCCCTGATTTGGCTGATAAAACTAAGAATATCTCGCATTTATTAAAAAAGTCTACTGAATTTAAATGGACGTGGAATGAACAGGATGCCATAGAACAAATAAAACATGAGCTGAAGAAAATTCTGTCCTTAAATACACCTGACTACAGTAAAGATTTCATAGTTGATTGTGATGCTAGCACTGTAGCAATCAGTGGAGTAATAAGCCAGGAAATCAACAGAATTGAGAGTCCTGTTCAATACTTTAGTTGTAAATTACAAGCAGCAGAAAGAAACTACAGAGCAACCAAGTGTGAAATGTTGGCATTAGTTGAATCCTTGGGAAAATTTCAGTATTTTATTCTGGGATGCCCTTTCATAGTTTGCACTGATAATAGTGTGTTGGCATGGCTGAAAAAGTTTTCAGGATATAAGTCCAATATTGTAGCTCAGTGGATTGAGTATCTAAATGATTTTTCATTTTCCATCCAACATTGGCCTGGTTGATTACATCTCAATGCTGACTATTGGACAGCTTTACCTAGTTATGAGAGAGACCTCAAGAAACCTGCTGGAGAGAAGATCCCCTTTGGATTTAGTCCTTATGCCAAATACAAATTGATTCTGGTAATTAATGCTGATAGGAATGGAAAAGCAATTTTGCCTATTATGATAAGAGAAGAAATCTCTGAAGAAGAGATAATCCATCACCAACATCATGATCAAGTATTATCTGAGATAATATAGAGGCTTAAGGATCTGTTTTTTCCAACCAATCCAGTGGTAAATTGTTATTTTAAAAGATATAACTGGAAACTAACTGAAAATTGAATGTTCTACAATAAAAGTAAAAAAAACTGACTTGTGATCCCTGAATACTTTCACTGAGATCTAGTGAGACACATACATGAGAGAGGGCACCTTGGGATAATTCAAATTGAAAAAACTTTTAATACTCAATATATCACTACAGGAATAAGGTGTCACTATTGCTGCAACCTTCTGCTGTGACAATGAGTTCTATAGTGTAATTTAGAGTACCAGCCCATGATTCTATGGTAACCCATACTCTACATCAACAGAAATCCCTTACTGTTATATGCAAGGTGAAACTCATTATTGTATCATGCAATAGTACTAACAGAATATTAATCTACTAAAAACTATTGTATCATACATTCAAAACTTGCTTCAGTTGAAGAAAATCATAATTAAAATGTTTAGCTAATTAATAGTTGTATTATATCATGATGTAGTACTAGACATGGCCATTTTAGGCATGTAAAAAGTTGTGTGCACTATTTATAAATACTATTCAGCATAAATATAAAATTACTCTTTTCCAATTATAAAATAATCAAATAATTAAATTGCAATCAGGGTTTACAGGAAAAGACTTTTTAGAGACTTGAGTCAAAATCCTTAGACTTTATGATTCAAGACTAGATTCAAGATGAGAAGTGACACATTTCAAAAAATTCAACTGAATTTAAGATCAAGTTGAGACTTGTTGAAACATATTTAAAGCTATAGCATATTAATGTCTCAATGTCATTTCAAAAATTTAAATTAAATTGACTTTTTGTATTAAAAAATCTTTCTTCAAAAACATTGGCTCAAAACAAGAATTATTTCATTGCAATTGCTTGAATTCTTTTGTGATTAACCCAAAAACCAAACAAATAAAATTCAAGACAAGACTTGAAACTTAAGCTTGGTTTCTGCCAGGACCAACTTTATCAAGATCTCAAAAACCCTGATTGCAATACAACTTAGAAAAAAATTCTTGAATAATAACTAGTTAACCAACAAATATTTAAAATTATCTTTTGTGGAAAATACTTTGCAAAAGAAGTTACTTTGAAAGAAATCAAATATGAAAATTGATGAAATTGATATACTTTGAAAGTGAAATTATGATTCCATACAAACAAAATTTTGTACTTCTATTTAAAAAAATACATTAAAGTACAAATATAACTAATTTGTGGCAAATATATAAGCATACTACACTATGGGATAAGCAGAAAGTAGTGAAAATATTCTATTTGCAAGGGTTTTTAGAAAAAGGAACATGTGCAAGCAATGGTTAAGCTGATGAGAAATATTTTTGAAAAGATTATTATTTCTGATATGTTCAATAAGAGCAACAAGATTGGAATACAGCAATTGTTTGATTTGCAGTATTTACATAAGCATAGCAGTATATAAAGGAAAACATCAATTAAGGCAAATTAAGAATGCTAAGTTATAGAATATGGACATGCATTGGTTGCATTAAGCCAAGTGTGCTTGATCTACGCAAAAGCTGTAGTGATTGCTTATTATTTCACAGATTTATGATTTCAGATTGTAAGCTTAGTATTAATATAAATGCCTCATTAATCTTTTAGTCTTAATACTATATTTTATGCATATGTTACTTTTTCTCTAATATTTATAGCACTGCATTGCATATCTACAATACTCTTTTATTGAACTTAATTTAACGCCATTTAATGCCATTTCCATTTGAAGTAATTCTTTTTTCAATGTATTTTCATTTCAATGTAGTTTCTATTGAACTTTTGGTTGAATGGTCATTTGTTTATTTGAAAAGTTTGCAATTGAAACAAAACAAAGTGACTTATCTCAGAAGTTTAGCCGAAGCAATATTTCAATTAGCATTCCAAATCATACAATAATTTGCTGTTTTATGGTTTTCGTTTACTCTTAATGAGTTTTTACTTTTTGCTTACTTACATATTTTCTTCTATTATTGTTGTTTCACTTCATAGTTGCAAAAATACTACAACTATACCTCAAAACAAGGAGGTTAGCATAGTCGTTCCTCGCAATGCTAAGTCCTGTTTCAATCTACTTAATTCTACAAGTCACATTCGCCTGCGTATTCATCAGGTTTGCCTTTGCTGAATGCACTATTTGATTGATGTCAACACATGCAATCAGTGTATAATTTTTTCAGGAATTCATTTTTTGCGTTTTTGTTGAAAAATAATATATTTATCTGCTATTATTCTTCGCGTATTTTGTGTACAATCATAAATTTAATGTGTTTTCAATCATGAAGCCATGATTTTCAAATTCGGTGATTAATTTCCATTCATTTTATGTTAAATTTAAGATTTCATCTTTTGAATGGTATTTGCATTTATTTGTTTTGTTTCAATTTTTTCGCAATTTGCATTAGTTATGTGCGGCTGCAAAGTTCATTTTTCAATTTACTGTTTTGAATTTTAACTACTTTTCCTTGAAGTTCAATACTTTATGCTGAAGAACCCGTATTAATAATTGCATTTTTCAAACAACATTGCACTGTTTTCAACTGAATCCTTTTCTGTTTTAGTTTGTATATTTTCATATTATATCCAAATGTCAATACCTCGTACATCTTGTCAATTCCTTTTCTCACCTGATAATTCCCACGCAAATGTTGAATATGTAAAATCTAGAGTGAATATTTCCTGCTGAACGCATTCTGTTGAATTAATTCGATGTCTTAGAAATACACGTTCATCATGTAAGCGCACACTCCAAAGTAACAGTATTTCTAATGTTTTCGAATACAAAAATATTCAATTAGGGTTATTAATAATAATTTTTTTCTACTCCAAATAGATATTATTAGGTGTAATGACGAATTTTGAAATTGGTTTTTCAATTGTTATAGTTAGGGTCATCTATTTCTTTTGTGCATGTACATGCCAAGATGTTAATCTATTTTATGGCTTCACCGTATTTATTCCTTTTATATTTACTGAAAATTATCTTCATAGGAGCTTCAAAGCGTATGTGGGGACTGCAGCTGTGGTGTGTTAACTATTTTTGATAGGCGAGTGAAGTTATCTTCCCTGTGTCTTGGTCAGACCGTCAACAGTGAAATAATTTCAGTAACCAACCAATTGCAATTAGTTTTTAAACAGTCTTCCACTAAGTTTGTAGACATTCAAATTAACGCAACCGCTGTCAATAGAACATGCACTGACTTTATTGAAGGTATTTTTACTATTTATCAATTTTGTTGTAAATTTATTAAATAGGTAATACCACTTTGCACTCTCCTTCGTTTCCTGATTCGTATACATCTTGTAATTGTTTATGGGTATGTCGTAATGAACGGAAAGAATGGATAGAAGTTGTTTTCACAGATTTTTCACTTCTCGCTGATAGCAGTTTCTCCAGTTGTAGTGCTGTAGTGCAATTTTATGAAGAAAATTCTCCTCCTCGCAGTATTTGTGGGTATGATTTTAGAAATTTGAAATTTTCTATAGAAATGTTATATAAGCATTTATATAAACATTTTAGAAAAATCTGTATTATTTAAGCAAATTCTGAATTTCTTACATGTACATTTTTATTAAAATTTACATAAAACTACTGCTAGTCAATAAAGTGCTTAATTTTATTGAGGAGAGTTTTGGCTTCATTGCTCTCCACAAAAAGAAATCTAACGAGGTCAGATAGGCCCTCTACGACCTAATCAGTGACCATTAATTGAGTTGTCCAACCATTTACGAAATTCATGTGCATAATTCGTTGGGGCACCATCTTGCTGGAAATAAATGTTGCTGTCATGATTTTATACCATTGGAAAAAGCATGTTAAGGTAATTGTGTGCATATACACTACCCTCAAAGAAAAACGGACCGATAAGTCCTTGTGAGAACAATACCGCCCAAACAGTCACCCCAGAAAGATTGACTGTTTTTGTAATGTTATGTGGGGATTTTCGCTGGCCGAGTAGATGCCGTTGTGCTTATTGATGTTACCGTTTAATTTAAACGTAGCCTCATCCGACCAGTAAGTACGGTCTAAAATGCTTTCATCCTGTCTAACCACCATGTCAAGTGTTCTGCATATTCTAACCGTCTGTCTTCATCTTCATCATGTAAGGCATGAAGAAGGTGTGGCCCATAAGGCTTGAGTCCTTCCTTTTTCATTAAATTCACAAACTTCGGTCGACGAGATCGGAGAGCATCTTTGACTGAACATGTTTCATTGAACTTTGTTACAATAGCTGTCATATTGCGTCCTTGGACGGGTTGAATGTTAAATCCTCGTTTAATGGCCTACTTGCTTCTGTACTGTTTCCATTCTTAGAATAATATAATCTAACAGACGCAACATAAGTCGCATAGCTATCTCAAAAATTATGAGAATTTAATTCGATCTATTAAATTTTGAATTTGAACGTCTATATCGATCAGTGACAACAATTAGCTTATTCGATTATGCAGTTTAAATCGGACAAAACTTTTTGCTCACCTTGTAGAGAGTATTATCATTTAAAACTGATAACGTATCATGAGGAATGGAGTGCGAATGATAGAGTACAACATTTAGAAGATTGTATGGGGTTTTTCTGAAAACGGATGTCCGCATTACGGTAAATTCAGAGCCCCGTTCGCTTTATACAACGTTTGAAAAACTATTCTACAAGCGGATGTTATATATCTATATAATCTATCGCATTTAACCTATGGAAACATGCAAATTGTGGGCCAAATAGTTAACTGGCATTTTAGCAGGGGTACATTTAAAGTTATATTCTGATTATGAAACTAGGGATCATTCTAAGACTAATTTTAAAAGTGAATATAAATGCTTTTTTGACATATTATTTTAACATATATCTGGATATTTCGCCACATATGTAATATTTTTGAAAATATATATTTTTTATTTTACGATTTTTAGATATTATTTGTTAATCCAGTGAAAATAATAAAATAGCTAAAGGTGTATTTATACCTCTAGTTATAAGAACCGATAGTCTGAATTCTATTACAAATCGAGTCTGTCACCGCTTTAACCTAATTCACGTAACTAACAGACTCCCGTAATAATTTTTTGCTACGACTATAAAAAGTCGGTAATATAAAGATTATTTTGTTCCTGGAAAAAAATGAACGCTTATAACTAATGAAATATCCACAATCTGAAAGCACCACCGGGTAAATGAGTGTCTGAATTAAAACATCGCACGTCTCAATGGAATGTGGAAGTCTATCTATATCTACATACAGAAAACAGCTAAAATAAATTGTTAAAAGAATTCATGGACAACTTAAATATACATGGACATAACTCTTGTTTTGAGCGCGTACCTTAAGAGGCCTAAACAATGTTATGTACTACTTGCGGTTGAGGTTGTTTTAATTAAAGAATGTTAGGTTAGAGATGTTGATATAATATAACGTACTTTTCTACTGACAATATCAAATTGGAAATGTGTAGTAAAAGCAGGTTTCGTAAAAATTAAAGCAAAATTAGCTAGCTATGGGCCAGGAACTCAATTGAAAAAACGCCGCATATTTTCAATAAAACATAATTTATTAGAGGAACAACTACAAATAATATATACATACATAAATTTACTTATTTCCTTCACTTTGAAGTTTCTTGAGTTTTCTTACAGTCTCTGAGGTTTTCCCCGACAAGTTTTTCTTTTTTTTGATACATGGATTTCACTATTGAGTTCTGAAATATAATTTTTCATATTGACATTAAAAATAGTGAAGGCAACACGACGGAGATATTTAGTTTGATTGTGTCCTTGAGTGCACTGAATTGTTAAAAGACCGGTTGCCATTTCGTTGCGTTCTAAAACTTGAATAAATGTTTCAATAAATGTATCTCTTGGGTTTTTCGTCGATAGTAATGTCGATTTAAAGTCTTTTTCACTAAAAATGAATCTATTCAATGACGACGCGTGAACTGTTGCAATATAGAGGAAGTCGCCCGGTTTTCTCAGACCTCCCCTACTTATTTCCCGAACAAATTCTTCTTTGATCATCGTAGCTTCTTCATCGTCGAATGTTACTTTGACCGGTACTTTTCCGGGGGTAAAAAGTTCATCACAGTGACAGCATTTCCCTTTGCACAGCGACTTAGCAATGTAGCCTGCAATATAGTAAAGAACGGACTTTTCACCCTTTTTCAAATGAGTTTCGTTGTTTAGATCAAAGTTTCCAATTTCATCAACAAAAGAGGCTACTTCTTCTTTCTTGCTTAGATTCGTTGTAACAATGCTGCCATAGCTAGAAGTGAAGGTGAGAACCTTCTTCCTTTTGAAGATTTAAGAAGCAAGCTCAACTGTTCAATGATAAATTCAACTTTAACATTATTTTCGAATCTATCATCTTGAAGACTTTATATTGCTCTATCAATTACATTCTGACCTGTATCCTTAGGGGATTCCGTA
>CABFPE010000001.1:3237325-3253614 GCA_900660155.1 Hofstenia miamia
CTTCTACAATTCTCCACTACTGCCTGGTCTATTAACAACTGATCTTTGCATCCTCTTGTCTTTGTCCTACATCCCTTCTGCTCCTCTGGTATCAACCTGTTCTGTTCTAAGTAACACGCCAGCCTACTTAAAATCACAGAAGTTAGCAATTTCCAAATTGTTGGCAGACATGTTATTGGCCTGAAGTTGCTTGCCTCACTGCCTTTCTTTGGGTCCTTCTGTATCAGAAATATCCTTCCCACTACCATCCACTCTGGACACCCACTCATCACACGCTCCTCCAATGCTTCTGCTAGTCTCTCATGAACACTTGTAAACTTCTTCAGCCAATACCCATGTACCTCATCTCTGCCTGGCGCCTTCCAATTCTTCATCTTCTCATCTTCTTTAGAGCCTCCTTTAGCTTTGCAGTTGTGATTACTTCCTCTTGTCTGAAGCCCTTCTCCATCTTTTCTCTCTATCTCTGGTCCCTCACTTCCCCATATATTCTCCCAGAACCTTACTGCGTTCTCACCTGCTCAAGCTGTAGTCTTTTCTCCTGCATCTAGTTCTTTGTAGAATCTTCCTTCTTGGGTCTCAAACTTCATATTGTCTCTTGCCTGCTTTGCCCTTGCCCTATACTTTCTCAGTTTCTCAGCTTCTGCAACTAATCTCTGCTTAAGCTCTTCTCTTGCAGTTTCTATAGTCTTGCCCTTACCTACTCTGTACTTGTCCTGTACTGGCTTACTTGTCCTGATCTTTCCTATTTGCTGTCTAATCCTTGCCACTTTATTCTCAATTCTACTCTCCCATGCTGGTTTTCTGTCTCCCTTATCTTCATGTCGTCTTTTCTTCTTCATGTCTATGCCTACATTCTTCAGCACCTCCCATTCGCCTGCATACACTAACCTGTTTATCTCTGTTACACTCTTAGCATCTATCCTTTCTAATACTTTGTTAACCTTTGCTGTCTCTACTGCTAACTTGCTTTTCTTAACTCATCTTGGAACTGGCAACCTAGTTCTCTCACCTTCCTTCATCTTTTCCTTGATTGTTGCTTCAGTTTCTGCGTCCACTGGTTCTGCTGCTTCCGCCACTTCTGCCTCAACGTCTATCACTTCATCTTCCCAATGCTTAGCCTGTTCAACTCTCTTTTTCCAGTTCGAATGGGGTTAATGTACTTATTCTTAATTTCCATCATTATTAATTTCGTAGAACAGTCGCTCAGCTTAAGAATGTTCACGTTAATTAACAATTAGTAATGGAATTACACAAATTACGGCGTTGACATTTACAGAATAAATACAGTGTACATGGGAGAGGAAAATCGTGCTTAAATTTTTATGAAACTTTCTTTTGGAATATGCAAGTCAATTTTTTAAGGTGAGATACATTTAAGTTTTGCTTTGAAAACTTCACAGTATGCAGACATAACCGCTCTATAAAATATCGTCAAAATCTCTAGATCTTCTAGATCTCAGCACCTTATATGTTTTAGCCCAACAGAAACAAACTGGAGCTTATAGAAATATACTCTTGTAGCTTAGTGGGTTCGAAGCAACCTTGAGTGTGAGTCCACCTAATGTTGACCCCTCGTGGTCATTAACTCCGAGATTTTATTATTGAAGAATCAAGAATTTTGAATTTCAAAACCAGCTAGGGTTAGTGTGGATAATATTGAGGACTTAGATTTTGTCGTATATAAATATTATAAAGCATTTGGCACCATTTTGTGGATATAAATTTTTTGATTAATCGTATTTTAGTAATTTTTAAGTTGTCGTGAAAGGACCCAAAAAATACGGTTCGTGAAGGGTTTGTGCAACGAAACTTCAGCTCTGTGGTCGTTAGTAAAAATCATTTTATACAAAATATTTTTGCAGCCGACATTAGTAGACAACCCTCCCATTTTTCAATTAGGGTCATTTTCGATTGGTTGTAGACAATTTTTGCCATTCCATCTAAGATAATTTACCTCAGTTTCGTTCTCAGACTCCATGTTGTTTTAAGTTTATAATTAGGTAATAATTCTTTTAACGCTTAGCTAATGGTTATTGCTAATTGATTTTGGAAATGTAGTTGTAGCCTTGTTGCGATATTTTTAAATTACGTCATTGTCTGCAATGGTTTTATTTAAATGTAACGAGACGATTAGTGGCATTTACATCATACAGGTTGTTGAATTTTCCTGAAAAAAATTGTTATTGATTAAAAATTGATGAAATTGAATTGCACTGCGCATCTGTCTGGTGCGATAAAATATTTATCTTTATATTTCTATTTAAGATAGACAATCAATATTAAGCTAACAATTCATTTTACAAAATTTAAGCTAACAATTCATTTTACAAAATTTAAGCTAACAATTCATTTTACAAAATTTAAGCTAACAATTCATTTTACAAAATTTAAGCTAACAATTCATTTTACAAAATTTAAGCTAACAATTCATTTTACAAAATTTAAGCTAACAATTCATTTTACAAAATTTAAGCTAACAATTCATTTTACAAAATTTAAGCTAACAATTCATTTTACAAAATTTAAGCTAACAATTCATTTTACAAAATTTAAGCTAACAATTCATTTTACAAAATTTAAGCTAACAATTCATTTTACAAAATTTAAGCTAACAATTCATTTTACAAAATTTAAGCTAACAATTCATTTTACAAAATTTAAGCTAACAATTCATTTTACAAAATTTAAGCTAACAATTCATTTTACAAAATTTAAGCTAACAATTCATTTTACAAAATTTAAGCTAACAATTCATTTTACAAAATTTAAGCTAACAATTCATTTTACAAAATTTAAGCTAACAATTCATTTTACAAAATTTAAGCTAACAATTCATTTTACAAAATTTAAGCTAACAATTCATTTTACAAAATTTAAGCTAACAATTCATTTTACAAAATTTAAGCTAACAATTCATTTTACAAAATTTAAGCTAACAATTCATTTTACAAAATTTAAGCTAACAATTCATTTTACAAAATTTAAGCTAACAATTCATTTTACAAAATTTAAGCTAACAATTCATTTTACAAAATTTAAGCTAACAATTCATTTTACAAAATTTAAGCTAACAATTCATTTTACAAAATTTAAGCTAACAATTCATTTTACAAAATTTAAGCTAACAATTCATTTTACAAAATTTAAGCTAACAATTCATTTTACAAAATTTAAGCTAACAATTCATTTTACAAAATTTAAGCTAACAATTCATTTTACAAAATTTAAGCTAACAATTCATTTTACAAAATTTAAGCTAACAATTCATTTTACAAAATTTAAGCTAACAATTCATTTTACAAAATTTAAGCTAACAATTCATTTTACAAAATTTAAGCTAACAATTCATTTTACAAAATTTAAGCTAACAATTCATTTTACAAAATTTAAGCTAACAATTCATTTTACAAAATTTAAGCTAACAATTCATTTTACAAAATTTAAGCTAACAATTCATTTTACAAAATTTAAGCTAACAATTCATTTTACAAAATTTATGTGATTGCTCATTACGTAATTTTTTCATTGTCGAACCTTTTTCAACTGGAAATATTAGTTGTTGATGGTATAATATGAAAATAATTTACGATATGTATAACACATGTTTTAGGCAAGCAACACTGGTTTGCCAGCCGTGTTTTCGGACCTACGGCTTAACTATAACGACCGTCACTGTCAAATAATTTATGCAGCGCTTAATACTACTAACCACTATCAATTTTTTTCGGGCTTGCTTGCCTTCCTAAGGTTAGCTCAAACTTCTAAGAGACCTTATGAAGCCTTTAATTTTAATTTTACTTGTTTTAATTCACTGAATTAATGATGCTAAGGATCTCCCGATTAACGGCGAAATATGTTCCTTCACAAGCTGGAAAAACGAGAAAGCGACTTGAGATGCGAATGGCAAGAAAATTGTGAATTTTTAGCTTTTTCCATCTGCTATCTTAGCACGAATGCTTATTAATATGCTACTCACAAAAATATGCATGTTACCCAGGTTAATTGACCCAAAAGTGTTTGATGTACAATATGTAATTTTTTCAGAAAAATAAATAAGACAAGTTCTTTGGTTCGCACTTTTGTGCGCATTATAAATATATAAAATGCCTAGGGAATCAATTGAGTTGAAAGGGCCGCACTAGGTTTTTACAAGCTTGTTATTTTTATTCAGATTCCCGTTTTCTTTGTACCGTAATATCGCGCTTTTAAGCACATTTTTATAAGATAAAAAAACCTTGTTTTCCCTTATAAGTACATGTGTTAATATCCGTATGGAGCACACCCTAGTCACTATGATTTTTTCGTTTTTTGCCACTAATTACGGCATGAAATAACATGGCATAACGTAGATACGATAAAGCACAATGTTGGGGTATTCGATAAAATAATAGGTTTAAACATCGCTTCCCGACGATTACAACCAATGAATTGTATCTTGTAGATAAATGATTTTGTTAAATTAATGAATATAGCTAAGATAAATATGAATTAATAGCACTACTTTTATGTTAGACATGCTACCCTAATTGTTAATATACACGGAGACCTGTGCATAAGTGCACTTGAGCAATTGTGATGAATGTGGCCACTAAGTACTTTAAAACATAAAGAATCGGGAGTTTTCGACTAATGCATTTTCCCGCTTAAAAGCGTGATAATACGGTACGGTACATGGCATAATGAACAGAAGAAAGTCATCTAAGACTTTACGAAACGTGTTTTAAATTCCTTTCTGAAATAATGTATCTGTAAATAATGAAAAATAGCTATTTTTCTTCTTTGTATCAATTATATTCAAACTATTTTGAAAATGAGAAAACCGCTTCCACAAGTTTTGGATATTTTTTTCTAGCTTAAAGAATGAAAGTTGCATTCGCACCTGATTGTAAAAAACTGCATTTTAGGTGAATCACAATACCTAAAAATATTTTATATGTAGAGATATGATTATTTTTTGCACCAAAATGTATTATGTAATTAGAAATTTATCAAAAAAATTTCTAAAATAATGCATTTTATTCATTAGGAGCCCTGACTACGGCATTTCGAACTCAAAATAACATATTTTTATAATGTTGAAGAAACAAATTCAAAGAAAATTTCTTATTTTCTATATAATTTTCTTTTCAAGGACAACGGATAGCTCGTTATATAATATATAATTGTACATGCTCTTGCCATCAAACTTGTATCATGAATACTTCTTTTTGTTTCTTATATGCGAAATCTGATAAATTTGCCCCGGTGGTCACTTGTGATACCCTATTTCAGTTCGTTTCAAAGCTTTCAGGATCCTAATATTTTTACAAGACATCCGCTCCTACTCAAAGTACGATCCCCTTGAACAGAAACCATAGAAATTAAGAAGAGTAGTTAAACATGGTCTTAGTGTTAATAGATCTCTTACATGTCTAATCTTTAAAATTCATTAGCGTTATAAATTATTTGCTAAGTGTTTTAAAAATTTTCACTTATGTGAGGTTAGCACTTTGAAGTAGTAATAAATTCTTGATACAGATTGTACACTAACAATTCGTATAAATTTGTGTATGCGTGGCTAGTTCGCTGCGATTGTTATTTTGTGCGCTTATTTCGTCTCCACTTTTGAATTCCGTACTCTTGCTTTTTCTTTGTGCAGTCGACGTCTACATAGAGGTTACACGTTGACATATTGCTTCAATGCGCGACCTGAAATTTGAAATGTTATTCTAAGACCATTGTTTGTTTTTATTTCTGGCATGCTGTTATTTCATAATAGAACATCTGTTCCAAGCGATTGTTTGTTCAGTAACCATTACATTTCTAATTTCTTCATTATTTTCAATTTATTATGTCATTCAAGATAATGACGGAGTTATATTTATCTTAAATCACCTGATTTTCGTTATCTTCATACTGAGACATGCACCTACGGGTAAAGCCAAACTCGATTCGGGACTATCCGGATTATCTTTAGAAGTCCATTTAATTTTTTTCTCAAATTCATAGTAGTATAAATGACAGTTTGTTACTTAAGCAGTTATTTTGTTAAAATCAATTTTTTTCATTAAAACCTTAAGAAGGTGAAATTCTGTACCATCTATTTTATTCATGTAGATGAACGAAGTAACCAAGATTTGTTCCTATTTTGCATTTCATAGCTTATTCGAGATTTTATGCATGCATTTAGTATGTAGAACGATGCTGGTCACTGTTTAATGAACTTTCATGAGATCTTTGGAGCATAATTCGAAATATTCTTCGTTTTTTCATATAATCTATAGTATATAATATATACCCTTTTTGACGAAAGTAACAAATAAAAAAAAACGACATATTTCAGTAAATACAGTATAGTATCTAGCTTTCGTGACTGTGGAATTTATACCAGAAATTGCGGAGCAACTGGGAATCTCTTGTTTGGTGCGCTTTTTTGCATCACATCAGAATCTCTGCTAAATTGATCGCAACTCTCATTGAAAAGGAGCCCCAAATCTGTCACGAAAAAAATTTCTGTGATCGTTAAAACTCAACTTCAAAAAACCACTACCCGTTTATCCAGAAAGATATCTGCCTCACACCACTGGCGACAAGGTTCTATCTGTTTTACAGATTATACATTCTATCATTTACAAGATTTACATTGTGTCTGTGAACTTTGTTATTATGTTTATGCGAAGAGCAGAATTTTCATATTTCGAATTTGACTATTGCGAATGTAATTATTTATTCGCATTACATTAAGAACATCACACAGAGAAAATTATTCTTATGAATTACGCGTATAACATTCAATGGAAAACCAACAGGTAATATTTTATTTACAACCGAATATCTCATGATTCCACACAAAGATGATAACTGCGGGTTTCTAGTCTTTATATCAATTTTGTAGTTACACTCACCTTATGTATGTTATACGACAAATTGAATGAAAAAATTGCTGCGGTTAGTTGACTTTCTTGGCTTTGAATATTGAACGATATAATTTCTTCTATTTCTATTATAAGTGACTCATGTAAATAAGTTTTTTAATTAATCTAGTATAATTTAGAGACCATCTAAAAATATGAGAATCTTGTTATGATCTGAAACCATTTGGAGGACTTCTTTACACAACAGGGACAGGCCAGTCGCGTATTTGTAATGTGGTCAGGGGTTCAGTTCCCCTCTTCCGCTATCGTCGAAATGTCACAGGGTATCCCTGGGCATAAAAGTCAATGATGTATGTGTGAATGTTGACCTATGGAATGCTAACTACCATTAAATGCGGGAAAAATAAAACCAAAACAATTATAAAAGAATTTTTGCCATTCTGTTCCCACAGCGTTATTTTAAAAGAATGCGAAAAAATATTACATTGATATATTGCAATATGTTACTTTAAGTAAACCATTTCTGTTTTAAGACCGCAACTTAAATATATATATATATATATATATATATATTCGCCTTTTGTCGAAATGCAACTCATTTCTTTCTGCAATTACTCTTTTTGTCATAGGTTTAACTTAGAATGTGAGTTGTATTTTTTGTAACAAACACTTTTGGAGCAATAAACTTCAATAAAATTGCTCAACTTTGCAAATTGCTGTGCTGAAAAAAGTTCCAACACATTTGATGGTCACATAAATATACCATTCCTTTTCAAGTCTTCTCTTTTTCACAAATCGGTTGCATAATTCATAGTAGTAGCAATTTCTCAAAGGTGTAATATCAATAATGTTTGCAACATATATTGTGTGTTTTCAATGAATTGGAAAGAGTAAACCAATCATTAGGAAGATGTAGAGATTAGGGAAACGGTAACACAACTCAAAACGTTGATGGACTGCTACACTATTTTTTTTCCTAATAATTATTGCTCTATGAAAAAAATTCACGATGAAAGTGCTGGCAGCCAACAACTATTGGTTAACCTTTGTTTTTATGTATTCAATACATATCATAGATTTTTAAAAACAATTAATTTAAATTAATTGCAAGGTAAAAAATCAATTAATTTAATTTTGGATTCCCAAGATCAATTAATTTAAATTAATTTTCAATCAATTAATTTTTAGGCATCCTTGCAACTTTGTTCTTAGCCGATATTTACGATAATCGATATATTTAATTATTCATGTGAGGTATTTATTGTGGCATTTTAAGTGATCCGATAATCTATCGGAACACAGACGATATCGATAATTTCACACCCGGGACATTCGACCCCACACCTCCCAATGAAAAATCCTGGATGCCACCCTAGATTTGGTTGTTTTGTGCAACAATGGTTTTATACAGAATAACGAGATTTTTTAATTACAGGATTTATCAATTTTGCTGGATTCCCTCGTGTAGTTGATAGAAACGCTTTACTGTTTGAGCGGGACGTGATTTCGTTTGCCTGCGTACGCTGCAAAGCACACTGGCTTTTGATGAATTTTTCATTATTCATTTCGTACCGATAACAAAGGATTTTAATAAGGCCTATCATTTTAAATTTCATTTTCATTTACTAGTTTTTTATTCAATTTTGTGGCAGCTAATCAAAATTTATATTCAATTTTCAATATTTTTTGCGTTTTGCAATTTGACAGATGTTAAATTTTCTTGTATTTTGGCAGAAATTATAATTATATTGACACTATTTACAATTTGATTAGAAAGAAACTTTTTCGATGAACTGCTGGTTTAATTAATGTTTTGTGCTGTATCACATTTTTGTTCAAAACTTGTTCACAGAGTCGAACATACTAAAGTCATTAAAGTTACATTTTTCCCGTAAGCAAGATTGTTTAGGGCGGCCAAATTCTATTGTAGCACATCCATGCGTAAGTGGGAATTACTTTGTAGATCTTATTTTATCATGTTGTACATTATTTCTGTTATGGTAATATTTGATTATAGGGTAAAAGCTTAACTGTAATGATATAGCTGTGATTAAATTTTATTCACTAGGTTGCAGAGAATTATAACTGGATTTAAAACAAGTGGTCGTTATTCATCTTTAACAAAACATTTATAAATAATTGAGAAATTATCTGGTTATCCGTAATCTTGTAACACCTTTTGATCATTGAAAGGGCTTGGAGAATGCCCTCAAGTTTTTTGCAACAAATTATGTCGTCCCTGATTTATAGTTTAATTCTACAATTCAGCTAGTGGAAGGAAAAGATATTTGAAGTTAATTGTATAACAATTTTCCCTAACACAAAAATGGTTTACAATTTCGAACATTGTCATATGAATGAGTATTTTATTGGCTTTATTTTCATTTGTAGAGTCCCCATTCTTTGTGACGAATCATGTAGGATTTCCATTTATTTATTAGAAAATCTGTACCAAGTATTTTTTCAACTTGATTGCTTACCTAAATGAATACACTCGATTTCTGGTTAATTTTGTATACATCCTTACAATAACTTTTCTGAAATGTAAGCCTTATTTATTAAATTCGGTAGAATTCCTCGCAATTTTTTAAATTAATTTCTTAAGGATTAGGACATAATGCATCAATTTGTAGTAAAATAAATTTCTTATATGATTTCTTCGTGTATTTAATGAAACTTATAGCATCCCCATTTCTCAAATTTAATTTTGGATAAAACTTCAGGCCATAATGATAACATCTCTAAATATAGTTTTTTGTGTTATGATGGGGATCAGGTCGTCTAAGCTTCATTGATGGCTATCCTACAAATACACTTTCTTTGTCCTCGGAATCACAAGGCTCAAAATTTAAGAATTAGTTAAAAATCAAACTGAGGCTGAAAATATTAATTCAGAGCTTTCTGAAAATCTAATAAACTGAGATATTTGTAAATTTTCTGTTTTTGTGTTTTTTATGCTAACAGTCTTTTTTCTATGCAGAGATTTAAGAATCACGTAATATTTTAGGTTCATATTGACTGAATCATTAAGATTAATTAAGGCTTGGCCAGCGGCGCACGCAGGAGTTTTTTGACGGGGCATTTAAGTTATGTGTATAAGCGGAGCGAAAGCCCGTGAAAATTTTTTAGGGTACTTTGAAAATAAACCCTACCAAATGCATTTCACGACCTTAGATTTTAAATTTTTCATTTTTTATACCGAAAATTTTTTTGATTTATCCAGTTAAAATCACTTTTGAAAACCTGGCGGGGCGACATTCCACCATGTTGCTTGCACGGTTTCACTAATGGGATAATTGCCTCACATCAAAATGAAAAACCGTATTATGCTATCATGGATTGCACAAGATGATTTCACCTCACTAGAATTTAAGGTATTGTTTGCTGGAATGCACTTAACTCTAAGGACGCCTATGAATCCGCTGTTCTGGATCTTTTTGCTTCCTCATCTCTTGAACAACTTGTATTTTCTCCTACTTCCTTCTCCTCCCTCCTTGACTTGCTTTTGTGCTCTCACCCTGACACATTTTTGACACCCCTGCGGTCTCTGTTCCGATCACTCATTTGTTCGCTTCAACCGGTCTGCCAATTCTATTACCACATCTGCTTGTCCAACTTGCTCCTCAATATGCTCGATCTAACAGTGACTTTGTATCTCTAAATGCTGCTCTCTCTTCATCCCCCATTTTTATTGACTCTTTCTCTGCTGATGACTGTACACCTTCCTTCACCAAGTTATTTACTCTTTTGTTACTCGTCGTCGGAAAAAGCGTATTTCTCTCCCTTTCTATTTGTCATCCCTTACTGGACACTCTTTGAATAAACTCGAATCTTTCAAACGCCGTTCTGGTCTTTCCGATTTTTCGAAACTCTTCTCTCACAGGAGACGTCATCAACTTTATTGAGCTTGACAAATTCTCTCTGCTGTCTTGCTTCTTATTTGGATCTCTTCACGACTCTTATTCTTGCTTGCGTTCCGTTCATTCCAAACCTCCCCAGTTTGAAATGGAATCATCTTTCTGCTCACTCGGATCTGGACAAAACGCTAATCTCGTCAATGTCTATTTCGCATTGAATTTCTCGGCCTTGCTGGAAAACATCTTGGATCTCTCCGTTGTTAAAATCCAATCGGTTTCCATTCTCTCAAGTCTCTTCTTATCGTCTAATAGCTATTCTTTCTAGGCTGTCAATCATCTTTGAGTGCCTTGTCTTTCGTTACGTGTTCCCTAAAATTAACCACCTCATCTCCTCTTCTCAACATGGTAACCTTCCGAGTCGTTCTACCATTACTAACTTGCTCACTTTGATTGAAAACTGCTATTTCCACTCTGATCGTAATGATCTTGGTTGCATAATCTTAACATTTCTAAAGCTTTTCATCGGCTCCCTCATTCTATTCTTCTTGACAAATTACGTTCATTTGGCTTTGATGCTCATTTCATCTAACTCTTCCAGTTTAACTTGTCCAATCGTCGTCAGTGTGTCAAAATCAAATCGTCTATTCTCCTGCTCTTGTCTCTAGTGGTGCTCCTCAAGGTTCCGTATTTGCTGTTCTCTTCTTCCTCGTTGCTATCAACGACCTCCCTCAATCTGTCCTCAATTCATCCTGTCTACTGTACGTTGATGACACTGCGATTTTTAACATTGTAGTTCTTTTGCCTCCAATATTACCTCTGATCTTGAGCTTTTGTCTACTTGGTCTTCTGTTAACCATCTTGATTTTAGCCCAACCAAGAAATGTGGGATTTCCTTCTGATCTGCCTCTCCCTGTGAAATGACCTCTCCCTTTCCATACAAAGACGCTCTTCTCAAATACTGCACTCTCCCGCTGTCGCTGTAATTTCATGCCTATGATCTTCTGTTCCATCGTTGGACCTTGAGCCCTCCAAAGACCATTGATTCCCCCCTCAGTTTCAAGAAATCTTTCCTCTTTGCAAAGCCTTTCTCCAACTTCGCCTACTCTTCCATCTGCTCCTACTTTATCTCCTGGGACTGTCCTCGCTTCCTTAAAACTTCACTTGTTTTTATATTTTTGTAGTGTCTGCCTTCAGTGGCTAAATTCATTATTATTATTATTATTTATGTGGAAAATATTAAAATTTTACTGGAGCCCAACCTAACCCTGTATAATTATGTAGAGCATACTTTAATTGGCATCAAATTCGAGCTCACCACTGAATATTAGTAATTATGATGTCGAAATTACGCTTTGATCTGTAATTACAATATTAACATAGTCTCGTAAATATTCAGTGTGTTTTGCAATTTAATATCGTCGTAAGTACTCCCACCGTTTTTTCCTTTAAAATGGGAAAATTCTTTCTACGACCCAGCGGTGGAATCTGGTTGAGATTTTAAAACCCACCCGAAACCAATTTGCTCAAATCGAACCCGCAATGGAAATTTTAACCCGATTTCAACCCAATTTCAGCACGAATTTCGAAAATCAAATATGAAATTGAGAAATATCATTCTTTAACTGTGTATTTAAAATTTAATTTTTTTGGATGGTGTCAGCTACCAGTGAGGAGCCCCTTTCAGTCACAGTAAGCCCACAAGAAGGGAAGTCTCTTAGATCAACCAGGTGCCTCTTTATCTTTAACCCTAAAACGGTTGCACGTATTTTTCACTTCATCCGGTTGCGTGTATACATTTTGTTGACAAGCATTTTGGATATGGTAAACCAGAGTTGGAACCGGCCGTTTTAGGGTTAAAAAACAAATCAAGATGGAAATATTTTTATTTCGGAAGATATGACAACTGAAATACTAGCAGATTGATGCATGATAAAATATCTATAAATCCAAGTTCCTAGTTTTTATTCTTTGTCAAAGTCATTCCTGCTGCTGATTAGTTTTCCCTTAGATTTAGCAATTATCTTCTTACTATTATAAACGCACAGGTACGAATTAGTCCTTTTTAATCCAACTTATTTGTTCGGTAAACAATCTTACACCAGGTTGAAATGTCCTTGATATTATGCACATTGCAAGACATTATTATTTTTATTATTATATATTATATTTTATTAAAACTATGAAAAAATTTTCCCACCTGAACCCGTTTTGCTTTCACAAACCCGACCCGACCCTAACGGATCTCGATTTCACCTCTGCTACGACCCACCTTTACCCTTGTCTTTTTGCTAAATGCCACGTGGCCCATCTCAAAAGCGATCCATTTTACCCATGACCCCATTTTCACTTTTGATTTGCATTCGTATTCGTATAAATTCGTAATCGAGAAAATTCGATAATTATTCCATCATTTGAGCGCATTATTTGATGTTCGATTGGAAATCTTTTTATTGAGGTATATTTATGTATTATTTTAGTATTTCAATGAATTTTTTGTCATATGTAGCATTAATGTTTTAATTGGCATTTTACAAACTAATCATTAGGAAAACTGAAATTGATATGGAGAATTTCTCATAGATTTTTTATCTACTCCCTTTTTCTTTTCATAATGTATTTTAGCCTACATACAGGGCTGCTTTTAAATTGAGTTGTTCGTCTTTCTATCTTGCATCATAATCTTTGTTACTGTTGCAATATGCGTGCTAACTGTTTCGCATGATAAATCGATGGCCGATAAAGCATCTGACAGTGGTGTTGTTATGCTGAGTTGCAAATCGCGCCTAAATTCATAATTGATAACAGAACATGGGCTTTTAATCAATTGCGCATCTATAAATAACTACTCCATTAATTCTGAAAAAAACTGATATTCTAAAAATTATGTTTATCTAAATACTAAAATTGACATTTTAAAATACGAACACCGCTGGGAAAAATATTTGTTATAAAAAAACTACCACATCATTTCTATTCATTTTATTAAAGGTGTTCAAACCTATCCAAGCAACTCCCCCACCCCTCAACTAGGGCCCTGATTGTCCATTTGGCTCTGTAAGCATTGGATATTTTTAGATCAATGCTGATGCTAATTGCCTCTTTGTCGTGTCACAACAAGTGTATTATATTTCATCGCAGTAAATCTTCTTGATTTGGGGACTTTGCGGTCTAGACAACATTTCATCAATTTACTCATGCAATTAGCGTCGCCACTTGTTGTTTTTGTATTTCGAAAAACAATATTGTCCTCTGTCTAAGTGCTTGCATTAAATATCACTTTATATTATTTGCTAATATTTACGCAAACGTCTTCATCTATTTCTTCAAAATTTTATTGCTCTATCAGACTATTTTTAAAATTGGTCCAAAAAATCAAGTTGTCAAGGGTTTCCTATTCTTAGGTAACTTTATTTCAAAAGTCCTGCAAACATTTTAAATTAACGTTGCTTGACATTGACCAAATTTTCTCGTTGTATTTGCCTTGCTCTCTAATTCACTTGTTTACAACTGTTATGAACAGGGTTGGCATGTTGTAAAGACTGTTTAAAACAACTAATTTTTTGCAATATTTGTTTTAACTATTTTTTCAAATTTCTTTTGAACTTTATGGAGAGTTTGGAACCTAATTTTTTAGTTTCGACCATTCGTACTCTCATAATAATCAATTTTCTACTGGAAACTTATTTTCTTTACATGAATGAAACGAAATTGAATGTTGATAAGTTTATCATAATTCAAAGTTTGTTACTATATGTTTCAGCAAAATGTTAGTACCTTGACGTGGTCCTGTCTAAGAGCAAAAAACATAGTTTTAAACGTGTAAAACGTTTTTTGTAAAAAAATACACTTTTTGCCAACCCTGGCGGTCCTGTCTAAGAGCAAAAAACATAGTTTTAAACGTGTAAAACGTTTTTTTGTAAAAAAAATACACTTTTTGCCAAACCTGGTTATTAAGTTTACATCAATGAAAGATCTTTTTGAGTATATCGAGTCTGATAGTCTCTTCCTACCTTGGAAGAATGGCTCAACTCTTTATGTGATTCAGACTAATTTTGGATATTTTTAATGCATTTTGTTATTTTTAAAGTTTTATTTGTTTGAGTAAATTTAGAATTTGTTGAACATTTTCTATGGTGTTCAAAATGTCTGTTTTTGAATTTCCATTTCAATTTTCCATTAAATTTTTATTCCTATAAGGTGATTTCCAATAGAGAAGAGCGCGGTACAGGTTTTGTAAAATTATTTCCACCTCATAGAAAAAACTTCACCACTAACCACCCCAATGTCCATTTTTACCGCAAATATATATNTATATATATATATATATATATATATATATATCTGATTGAAAATCCCTTGAACATAAATATCTTTTGTTTATATTGGGGTTAAGCCATATTGTCTTGCAAATTATCCTAGCTAACGTAAAATTGTTAGAATTGATTTTTATTGCCTCCGTAAAATTGTTAGAATTGATTTTTATTGCCTCATCATGCTAAGTACTAAATCAAAATTAAAAAACTTTTCATTTTTATCATCAAAATTTTCTATCGTGAAATGTGTTAAAATCACATTGGCACACGGGGTGGCAAAAACTGTATCCTTTACAAAAAACGTTTTAAGCGTTTAAAACATTGTTTTTTCCTTTTTAGACAGATGCACTTAAACGTAATTAAATTTTGCTGAAAACACATATAGTAGCAAACATTGAATTATAAGCTAACCAACTAGTTTTGATTTAACATATGATTTGTCAACTTTTAAGACTAGCTATAATTTTATTAGTTTTCTTCTATTAGGCATTTCCTAGTGTTAATATGAAGTATTCTGCAATACGTAGGAAGCATTTCGCTTCTGCACATGTTGAAATAATAAATGCACGTCAATTGTTTTAATGTCTGATAGTGTTAGTGGTTTGATAAGCGTGCAGTCTGTCACACGAACGCTGCATTTGATTCTCTCGTTGGATTAATACTGCTGTGGTTAATTAATCACGATATTACTTTTTAAGGGGATTGAAATTAGAGCCAGGAGAAATACGATTAAGCGACTACGTTTCTTAAAATTTCGTTTTATATGCCAATTATTAATCGCGCTGATAATCAGTTTTTTGAAGGTCGTCGTCCCAAAATTTTGACGAAATATAATTTTTACGAGAAAGAGGGAACATTTTGCAGAAATAGCTACATATATTAAAATTAAATTGTTTTAGAATGCATCCAATCGTAATATTTGAATTTAATCCTTACGTATACCCAAATGTATACTATAGGACGCTCGCAACATGTATGCCTTCGGAGCGAGTATTTAACAATACAGGCAATATCTTTTCGTCAAGAACGTAGTTCACTTTCCTCCTTTAATTTCAAAAGATCATCATGTATTTTTTTGTTTCTCTTCAAAAATCATTGAACAAATATGGGGCAATAAGATATCGCAAGTAGTTTTTGGAGCGAGAATTTTTTAATTGAGGCAACTTGGGCCCGTAGAACATAAAGCTTGGGGCAATATGGGCCAGATGTCATCACGTGGAAATGGGGTAGGGCAGAGCAGGTCACTAACATCTCATATATATATA
>CABFPE010000001.1:3275572-3291697 GCA_900660155.1 Hofstenia miamia
TATTATTCTATATTTTTTTAGAATGACTGAGAATGATAAATTTTGTGATATAAGTTCTGTTGATCTTAATATTGAACTAGATGTTGTGGAAATGAGCCAAAGAAAAGTCACTGATCGCCACAAGCCATCTAAAAAAAGATTTTCTTATGTTTGTAATAAAAATATTGTTAGCATGCGCCAACATCTAACAGTATATACCGATGAGGAATATAAAAATTATACGCATTTTCAAGTAATATTAAGTGTACTAGATTAAAAATTAAAAAAAACTTTTTTTTAAAAAAACAGGTACAAAGCGTATATATAAATATATTTTTTGTACAAAGCAAATCTATAAATTTTTGAAAAAATACATAACGAATCTATGTATAAAAAAAGTGTACTCAGCGTATCTTATGAATATATATATATATATGTATATATATTTATATATATATATATATATATATATGTATGAGAATCGCATTGTCTAAGAACATATCCAATTTTTTAGACAAGGCGACTCTTGGTTTGATTTTTCCTTTAGACAAAGCTTCTCTGGCCCTTTAGCACATCGAAAAATTACCTTAGGCGAATTCATTTGAACATGCAACTCTAGTATCAACATACTATATTTTGCCATCTTATATATGAAAACATATAATTTTTTAAAAAAATTTACAAATCAACTCTAATTTATACAAATAATTTTTTCTATTTAAAACGTGACTAACAAAAATGCATTTCGTTTCGACAACACTATTTTGTGTTTTAAAATTGGAAATTTTTCGTCACACAGTGATTTAGATTAAGGGTGGAAGCGTGTCCCGTTGGACCGTGCATGCTGAAACCTGACATGAGCCTGCCCATTGACAATGGCCAGTATAGCCAACTCACACTCCATAAATTTGAAATATTCGACCTTCAATTGTTACAAGATGCCTGAACTCAACTGCAGCTTCATTTACTGGAAATGTAAGGATTGTGGTTTTAGGTATACCACCAAATGACTTGTCAAGCTCATAAAGTACTTTTTGCTGTTTAAAATGAGGTGAAGTTCATGTTTCTTAGCCCTCCATTGATATGCCTACACGAGCAAAATTTCCGAAAATTCATTTTTTATCAATGAAAATATAACATTGAACTTGTTATTATCAAATGTACGTTTTGCTACATATATAACAATCATTTAAACTATAAAATAGTTATTTCATTAATTTTATACCTTGCATAATCAGTTATAATGCACATAGCCATCATCGTCATTGTGCTTGTAAGGAGATATAATCTATTGTTCAGTATAAGTAGAGAAAAAAACATATTTCTTATTAGATTTTGCAGTCGCCTCTGGACGTTCAGAATCAAGGTTTGAACCATATTGTAGAATGCGCTTACTCTTGGCCACGATGCATTATCATCACATAGCTTAACTGGGCTATTGGGATAAAGTTCGTTCAAGGCATTCGATATCTCCATTAAAATCTTTCTGTACAGTACTAATTTACTTTTAATTGTATTTTTCCAATTGTTTGGTGGATTCCCTTAGCGAATTGGATTCTGCTCACATCTTTTCTTGCTGTCTCCAATGGTAGACTTCTCAAAACCTGCAGTTGACAATGGATCATATTGATATCTTTTCCTTCAATAACACCATTACTTTTGCTCGTTTGAGACAATATTTCTTTTCCATTTTTAGACATTTCTGTTATGAAACACTCACTGACTAACGCTAATCCTTACATACATGGCTGACTACACAATGACAATAAAATGTTCTCAGTCATTCAATGAGCGACAGTAAGTCAAGTAAATGAAAACAAAGTTGAGTTAAAAATTGACGATATCATTGCTTTTAAATTAGTGCTGGGTCCGGTCTGGTTAAAGCTGGTTAATCTGCAGAAGCCTGATAGTCAAGTTAAAATCCGATTAAGAAATTCTATTTTTGATTTTCAAAGTTTCTTGATTACAATGATTGCAGTGTTATAAAACAATAGAAAATGTGACAAAGGGTGCAAGGATTCCTACTTGTTGTCATTTTAGTCCTAATCTACATTTTGCTATTCAAATTATGAAATTGCAATAAGAAAAAACTATCAAATTTAAGAGAAAATGATGCATCGACTCCAACATATTTGAATTCGCATTGTTGTTGCTAGACTATATTTCATTTAGATAATATCATTCATAATGTTCAAAAATTTCTTATTCTATTCCATTTTATGCAACTACATACATTTTTTCAATAAATTTTGATAGACTTCAAGTTCAAGATGAATGTAAGCAGAATAGCCTATTAAAATCTGCGATAAAATTCCTCAAATTTGACAAATTTGATATGTTATTGAACAAGCTGTATTTACATACATATACATGTATAAAATATAATATATGTATATATACATCAATTTTATGTTAACACATATGAATGAGCCAATTTCATTTTGAAAAATAGAAGTAGAATAAATTTTTATTTTTAATTTGAATATGATGCTAATTTTTAAAGCCCTGGTTAAAACCGATTAAACTTAGAAGAAATCCGGTACGGTTAAAGTATATGGAGACGCATAGCACTATTTTAAATAATACTAACAATTGCGTTGTGTATTATGATTGCATATTTGTACTACTGGCCAATAAATGTAATATCAAGTAGATTTAGTTTTGTTATTTTATGTATTCGAACATATATTTGACGATAATATTCTGTTGATTTGTTTTTGAATAGCCAACACGTTTTCATGTGCTTTTGCATACAGAACAAAACTTTGTAGTAATTTCTTCTCAGTAGTTGTTGTAAACTGATCACTTGGTTAAATGGTTTTTGTATTATTCTTCAATTTGGTAAGAAAACTCGTTAGTTATTGGGAAAACGTGTTCAGTACTTTTATCATTACGAAGAATAGTTCAGATTTCCTATAGAAATATTGATTTACTTAAGAAACTATTGTAGAATCTATTTATATGTTTATATGTTGATCGTAAATATAATGATTTATAATATAAAAATAATCAGAGTATTAGTTTTATTAGAATTTGATTGACTGAGTAAATATTCATTTAGAAATGTAAGGTAGTCAAAAGCATTCCTATATCCTTTCAGGCGCCCTTGTTAAAATGTCCTCATAATGAATGGAATGCGACACTAGCTGTGTCTATAAAATGGAAATTTACAGCTTCCAGCTGAGCGACAGTCTTTTGTACACAAAAACATGTGGCTATAACTCATTTTGAAATGTCTATACTAAGTTAGCAGCATGCTTTAAGTTTTAAGCGCTTTTGTAAATTTCAATTACTAATTCCAGACTTCATTAGAAACAGAAGTAGTCGAACGTGGACTATTAAATAAGTTATTGAACTCTAGAAAGGTACTGTTGTGCTTCTTAGCCATTAGCTCGCCGTAGCCGCGGCTATTGCCAAAGATTTGTAGCCATAGGCCAATTTTATGGCCAAAATGTTTGCATACATTTAGAATAAACGTGTCGTAAATTAATTTTCATATATTATCGGTATCATAATGAATCCGTTTGCAAGTGGTGCTTTTGTAAATTTAGAAACTGCATTTAGATTTAGATAAATTTTTTATCAATTTATAGTTAGTTTGCTATTCTTAATCAACTGATGTTCAATATTTCGATTACCTGATTTTTGTTGAAACTGACTGCCGAATGATTACTACCAACTCACGGTTACGGTTAATTATTTAAATACATTTGGGTACGGCTAACGAAAGTAACTTTTCCACAAATCACTATCGCAACGCTGAAAAATCCATCTTTGCCAGGAAGAAAACGATATTTAGTGCTATTATTTTTTCATAAACGGGAAATATTTGTGATACTCTATATTTGCACCTTCCACCGATTTTATTGTACTTTGTCAAAAATTTTTGTTGATTTTTAAATGTATTGTATCTGCAGCTCATAATAGTAAATAAAATTGGCCCTGTGAATGCCTTAAGATGTGGCCATACTCTTGTTTTACCACTCGAGTACTTGTTCCACTTGACACATTCGTGTTCTTGACCTTGTTTAAGAATGTGTGCACGTCTTACATTGTTTTATAGTTTTATTTTAAACGTTTTCCATTTTTTAGCTTTTGCTGTAAGCACAAAAATGAGCCCATTTACTAATAGTAAACAGATTTTTAGGAAGGTATAGAGGAAATAATGATCCAGTAGTCATTAACTTTCATGTTGTTAAATCGTATACTTTGCTACTCAAAGGGAAACTGTAGATGATTCTTAACCATATTCTGGACAGCAACTATGTTTTAGAAAACGTTTATCCACTTCTCTTTAATTGCAATCTTATTGTAAATTTGATTTGTTTCGGCTTTTCGACATCAAGTTAAAGTTGCTGAATAGATTTCGGTTTTATTCTTGTCAATTTATAGTTTAGCTTTCTGCTATCCTTATAACAACAGTGTTGCAAATAAATTCTTGAAACCACTCTTTAACAATTGTGGTTTTTCAATTTTTTCATTGATTTTTAACGTGACAATTATTGAACGAATTTAAATGATTTTTATTTTCCAAGTAATGTAATGCGATTGTCTTCTCAAAAAGCAATTGCCAATATGATTTAGAAAGAATTTTCTCCAAGCCTTCTTAGCAAATTTGTAAATCGTCTATTTTGAAATTGCTATTAAAGCGTATTACTGTGGCGTGTATCGTCTTCATGTGGGAAAGCGTCAACGCAAGCGATCACATATCTCAACAGAAACACTTTAGATCCAGACTGGCCGTATGTATTCCAATCCAGATACCCCAGTCCCATTTTAATCGAATTCTTTTTTCTTCTTAAATTATGCATTATACATTAAGTTCATTTTCCTTTTGTTGATATGAGCAAACAAATAAAACATGATCGGAACAAACTATTCATTAAGTTATCTTGTGTATAATCTAGTAATTAGAAAATTTCAAATGAAGTGATGATTGCAAAGCCATTATTTAGATAAACCTTTGTAAATTGAATCACGAAATGAATGATGAAAAATAATTTTGCCAAAGTGAATACTCATTTACAGCATAGGGTTTTGCGTTATGATCCATTCCCATTGAATATGATCCCATTTTCTATGCCATGAAGTATTTCTGTCACAGTCCCAAAAAATGTATGGTTATACTTAGAAATTTTTTCCAATATGTAGCATAGATTGTTTAATTATTATTATTATTATTATCATAGTAAAAATACACATCTTAATGAGAACAAGTTCCCTTCTAAGATGGAATTAAATAAACAAATCATAGTCACTTGTAGAAATAACCATGAAAGACGTACGATTTAAAGTGTTTCTTGAAATCTTTGTATGACGTGAGCCCTCGTAAATTAATGGGAATGCTATACCATTATTTCGGACCCAGAATGCTAAAGTTACGTGATGCAAAAGTGGTACGACCAAAAGAGATGTCAAAATCTTTAGATTGTTGAATTTTCCTTAAATTTCTTCGAAGCAGAAGAGTATTCGAGAAAGAGAGAGGTAAATTATATCTATTGACGATTGAAAGTAAGACACAGTAATTTGAATTCAATGCGTTCATCCACTGGGAGCTAATGTAAATCGTGAAGGTAAGGAGTTATGTGATCAGATCACTTACAGCCAAAAATAAGACGGACACAGCTATTTTGAATGCCTTGTAGGGTTTTAATTAGATAATCGGTTAAACCAGCTCAATAGTTGGTTCGCAGTTAATGAAATGACGGATTCTACGTACAGATCTAAGAACGCGGTTGCAGTGACGTGAAACATAATATGTTCATTATAATTGTTTATGCCAGTTCTATGCACTATAGTCCCATTGATATATTTTGTCCTCATAGCCCATCTACACAGTTCTATTAAATTGATGTAAAAAGCATTGGAATGTGATAATGATCATTAATAAACAGTGGAATTTGGTTGGCTTTTGTAAAAAAAAACATTGGAACATATAGGTATTTTTGGGGGAAACCTGTTGCTTATTCAGTTGGGTAGGGATGGATGGGGACGATTAAGTTCTCCCCTCGGCCAGCATAATGAAGCCATTGAATTGCTGTTTGCATTTCAAATACCCTTACTTATATCCCAAGACTTTATTAAAGACAACTGAATTATTTCATTCTAATATTTTATTTCATAATTTTTAACCAAATTTTAAAATGGGATTGGGTTGGGTTTGAAAATATCAACCTATTTACAACTACGATTGGGCTTTTTCCACTCAGTGTTTTGATTCTTCTCTATGAGTCATATTGATGGCACCAGGTTTCGTCGGCTATGAGAATATGTTTATCATAAAGGTCAGAGCAAGTTGTAGACCGAGCTTGCTTTACTTCGAAAGTAAGTAAACGAAATAATCTTCAAATTTAATTGTCATTTGTTGAGATCGTTCTCATAGCAAGTTTAATTGCTCTTTCTTCCTTTTCGTTTGTTCCACTCAAAAAATTGTTTGACAAATTGCATTTGTTCCATATGCATTTTTTATTAAGGAGTACGATTTGGTTGGATACATTTCAAGCTTGACACAGAATTGTATGTTTATTTGTTCTTCGGTTTTGGGTGAAATTAAAAACCATAGGAATCCAAAGAAACATTTTAAAAGTAAAATTGCTGAGATGAATACATCACTTAGACCAAGTGAGTCACTGAGTTGGGAATCGCGCCATTGAATAGCCTTAAGAATTAGTTAAGTTTTCTAGTCTTGCTTGTGTGCGTTTCTACATACTCATTAAATTCATGTTATACTATATTTTTATCCAATTCTATAGCATTTGTCTGGGAGCATACCTCACAAATGACGCTCTCCAATATGTTTCGATTTATGAGATATGACTATATATATATATATATATATATATATGTGTGTGTGTGTACATATACATATTCAAAATTTTCTTATATCATGCTTATGTGCAATATAGGTTTTCCGTCACCTAACGCCTTATGTACTAATAAGTTATTCTTCAGTTACAATATTTGCAGAAAATGTTTTGAAAGAATGCATGTTTAAAACACTGGTTACAATAGAAGCTTTTCAGTGGTTGTTTTCAGAAAATACAAGAAAGTTGTTACAACACTTATGGTTTAGCTAATCTATAAAAGTTCAACTGTGGGCATTTCGCAATTATTACTTTGTACACGTATCACCCGATATTTTCCATGTAAACCTTCATTCTCTATCATGTGATGTGTATTAACTGTATTACTGCCTAAAGGCGGAAATGCTTTAGAACGTAAGTTGCGGAGATATCTCCTTTTAGTTCATCTCTTGAGATCTTAAGGAAAATTGATTAATTTTTTTCATCTGAAGCGGCTGAATTAAGGTGACAGTTGCTTTGCTTCATCAAAGTGTGCCGCTTTGTGGTTCTTAGCATTTAAAAGTAATATAATATGATTATAGTTTTATTGCTTTGAAAATAATTTCTTGACTGATTATTTTACAGTAAGTATATGATAAGTTAAAACCTTAGTTAAAACAATCAGTCATGACATCGACTTTTGAATGAAGACCAGGGGCCATTATTGCAAACCATTTATATTGTGAAGTGTTTGTATTGCTTTCAGTTAATGGCATGAGAAATCTGTACGTTTTTTGGACCTTGCTATAAAAAAGTTCGATCATTTGAGCTTTAACAAAAACTAGAAGGGGTTCTATATTCTCGTAATTCACTTTAATTGTGTTGTTTTGTGATTTTCTGGTGAGGGCTGAAGTCAAGCTTTGTTGAAAATATCAAGTATTAGATGAACAGTTGAAAAATCAATTATAAACTTATTTTTATATAAAAAAAAATTTATGTAACAAATAGAATTAATACTGTAAAATCCCATGTGCTCGGCTTAATATTAGAATGTTGTGATCTGCAGTCTAACTGAAAACCAGTTATGCCGGAAATACTCCACAGTGGACCAATGGGTGAAAATCAATTTTCGACATGGGAATTTCCTTGTTCTTGAAAAAAATTTCTGAATAAACAAAAAATAATTTAAAATTCTATATTCCTTATCAACGTAGAGCAATTTGAATTAAATAAATTGTGCAAATTCAAAATTGACAAATTTTAAACTAAATTTTACCACTAAGTCTTGTATGTAACGATTTTCACTTATTAATTTTTATAATTGCGTTTTGCTTTTATAAGGAGCATGTGCTACGTTTATGACTGTCCTAATATTCCTGAAACTAAGCAAATCTCTATATATAGGGCTATATGTGGAAGGGCAGGTTTCTGTGAGGTGATTAGAATATTAAGGCATTTAACTAACGGAAAGGCCTTTGATAGTTTTACTCAAATTATTTTAACTATTCTATTAAATAAAACAAGAAGCCTATCACTGGTAATTTAAAACCTATTAGGGATTAATAACTTAGAAATCACTCAGCCCTCCTTTTTCATAAACTAACAATTTCTAAAATTGTATAAATTGATTGAATTCCATTCTAAAATACATAGCTTATGATAATTTTATGTTTCCATATGCTCTGTACATTAAAACAGCATTATTCTAAGGAAACACATTTATTGCCACACATTTTATCTAACAGGAAACCGAGATTCGTCTTTATCAACCATATTCTTTAGACATAAGTCCATTTTTATTTTTAACGTATTTTGCACGACTATTTAGTTTAATTGCCATCTCAATTTAAATTTTTAATTTAGAAAACTCACAAAATGAAGTTGATGTCCCTGTGATTATTGTAGTAATTTTGTTAATATTGGCTATGGCATTAATTCTGCTTTTCGTCTTCTGCGTAATTGTGCGTCTCAATCGCAAAGACCCGCCACAACTACCGATTCCAACCCCAGCACCCCCGCATCAAGAACCTACGGTCACATACATGAATGGGGAACTCCCAGCACCTTTGCAAATAGCACAAGAGGTTTACGTCATTCCACCACCCTATGAACAGTGCATTGATGAAATGAATTCCGACAAAACACATCTTTTGAATGAACAATGACTACCCTTGGATAGATTGACGTGTTCATATGAATTATTTCTGAGAGCTAATTTTTAGCAATTTCCCATTTCATTTTTCATTTCGAGGTTTTGACATCATCAATTTCTTGCATTTTTTCAAACTTTGTCGATTAGACAACTAAATTCTGTGCATCATGTAACTAAATGAAACATTTCGTTTTCTTAGGAATTAATGAAAAAAAATATGTTCCAATTAAAACTATCATATTAAATAGCTCTTGAGGTTAGTTTTGTTAGTAGTTAACTTTTTGTTTAAGTTCATCACATTTTGCTACAAATTTTGTGCAGTATTCCAATGTCTGTAATTGTCCTCTTTGCTCGAGCACAATTAGATATCATGTTTTTAAGTGATTCTCTTGTATATTTATAATTGTACAGCTTTTATTAAATTTTATAGAATTTTATAATGTTAGTATATCTATCTGCATTCGCTATCAATATTTCTTATGTTATTTTAAATATTTAGATTTTAAGCAACATTAAGTTAACTAGTTTACAGTCCCGCTCATAAGTATTGAGACACTCATCTTCACAAATTATTTCTGCAATTATTAACACAATAACGTTGATTTCTAGCACTAAGCTCAATTTTGGCATTGTGAATTCAAATTTTCACGTAAACTTTTAAGCAGAAATGCACACATTTAATTGTACAATGTACTTGTTTTCATATATTGTTTAATTTTGATTAGTGTTAATTGAGATTTAGTATTATGCAGGTAGCTGTTGATTTTCTTTTACATTTCAGCTCAAAACGTTTTTTTATTTTAATATTTAAAAATTTTATATTTCCATCGTGTGAATGTGTTATTTTCTATTAAATCTTAAATGCATAACAATTTTCGAAATTATGGTCTTGGCCAGTTGAAATTTCCTGCATGATCATCCAGTTAATGAATTATTACAAATATTAATAAAAATAAAATGGTCAACATTATTTTTGGCAAATCAACGTGTTGTTTCCAGCAACGGCTTTGTGAACAGAGCAATTAAATTCGTTAAAAATATGGAAATCAGTTGATTTATCAATCTATATTGAATTAATGGAACCAAGTTTAACAAAAAAGAGGAATATTTTACATATTAATTCTATTTATTATAAAATATATGTATAGATTGACAAGTCGTTCACTGGAAACGGGCTTTTAAAGTGCTTAAGTCACAATGAATTTTATTTAAGGGGGCACTTCTGGATAAAACTTTTTTGAAGTACATCATTGTAAGCAATCTGAACTTGACTCCGTGGAGGATTCACCTAAATAAACTACATATTGTTGAAATTACTCAAACAAAAAACTTATCATTGTTGCCTAAAAAAGCAAAAAATCCGAAGTTTTTTGACAAATTGCAATGAGACTTTTGCAGTTAATTCTAGTGTCATGTAACAACAAAACTATGGAGGCATTTCAAAATAACTGCACTTTGTTACGAAATATTGGAAAAACAAAGAGCTACATCAAAAATTTCAGTTTGAATGAACAATTAATAAAATTCCAAGATGTTTCCAAAATTTTTGAAAAAGCTTCTGTGAATTACTAGTTAGCATACCTGCCAATTTTTAGACAAAAGAAACTAGTAAATATGGAAAAGTAGCCGTTTATATTCAAATAAAGCCTTTTCAAGAAAATTATAAATAAATTTTGAATGCAAAAATTAGTGATGCAATGCTTGCATGTGTTTTGAAAAATATCTTTAAATTACAAGTAAGTTTATACAAGAAAACAAACCTAAATAACGCAGAAGTTGTTGAAATTTTATAATTGCCTGTTCTACCACAAAATAATGAGCACCTACTCATAATACACTTCAAAGTTACCATTCTACGAAGTCAGTTTTTAGTACAAAACACGGAATTATGAAAAACAGGTAGCAGATTTGGAATCTACAGAAAATTCAAAAATACTTAAAAATTGGCCAGAAGTGGGCCCTTAAGTTTTTAAAATATTTTTGCTTTTCTAAAATGTATAATTTATAATTCACTATTTCATAATTACTGACAAAAACACGTTTACGTAAATTATAGAATAAAGAGGCCAATTTGACTCAGTTTAAAGCAATAGTAATTTGCATTAAATTGTTCAGACAAGTGATAAATACTGTATCTACTTCCAAATCTCTTCATTTAATTAGGTTCACAGCAAAAGTGGAGAGTATGAGATTATAACGTTGTTGCCTACCAAATTTTACATTTGTGCAAAGGTTTTCATGATTTTCACAATAAAATTTTTCAATATGGATTTCATTTCAACTTTTTTGTGAATTTTTATTGCCCTAATTATCGATTTCGCCAGTACAGATTATTTCAAAGTTTACATAATTCTTTATTCTTCATTTAATCTAGCCTAACATTCTTGAAGATTCTTACTTACATGCGGTTTCCTGTTGAGATCAAAAATAAGAAAGAATTGCTTAATAAATGAAAAGCATTGCATAAAGAACACAATATAAAATTTTGGATTTATTGATAGAAGTAGTACCTATAATGGTTGTGGTAGACTAAGTTTTTAAAAAAATTCAAAACTCTTTATACTTGGAACCATTTGTCGACGAAAAATAGTTACTTCGTTCACGCTTGGAAGAAGTACTAGTATTAGTGGAAATAGATGTACTTGGTGGTGTAGAATTAGAACCAGACATTGAAATAGAGATTTGTGGTGCAACGTGGAGGATATTGGGAGGAATATTTTGCGTTGATATACAATGCTTCATTCGATTTTCATTTATTCATGTACAATTTTTACCGTGATATCCTCCTAGAAGGAAACGATATTTTATATAGCACATACGAGTATACGCCACACACATTAATACAAGTGTAGAACAAATTCATCGACCATCGTTGTGTTGCCAGTTTAGTCATACTTAATCTCACCTATTTGTGGACAACTTTAACCCTTCCTTTTTGACGATTATAGTCTGATACCATATCTGATTTTTTAGAAGTCATCTAAATCTGGTTATCACAATGTATGAAGCGTATCAAAATAAAAGTCATATTTCGTGCAGGACTATGGATTACAATTTTAAATGCCTCAAGATGTCCAAAAACAACCGAAAGAACTTCACTTGCCTGGATGGCAGCATGCTGTGCAGAATGACCTTTTTGGCATCACGTAAAGCTTCCAGATATGAAAGATTTTGCTGTTGCAGTTCATTTACCAATGACATCGAAGAAATGAAATTGGCAACACAGACGTTACGACATGATCCGAATATAGGTGTGTATTATTTCAAAACAGTTTTTGAGTCTCTAGATTTCCCATAATAAACTTGCCTATTAAAAAAATAAAATGATTGGGCATTGAAGACCCAGCAAATATTATTTCATATTTTGCTAGCTTGTTCCTGATATATATCCTGAATGAGAAAGGCTCCTCAAAAACGAATGAGCATTTCATCAACCATAAAATAACGGCCAGAATGTAAGAATTTTGAAGCTTTTTATTACCAAATCAAGCACTTTACGCATTGCAGTTAATTTGTCAAACATCCTCCTTTCATCCCTTGATTCTTAACTATCAAAACTGAAATATTACAGAAACGCATTTAAGTAATCTCTCTACAACCCTATGATTGTACGTCCTTTCACAAAATGATACAGTTCAGTCACGGGTAACCAAGAATCCATCTAGCCTCTTTTTCATTCAGATTTGTGACCCGATATGAAGTTCTTAAAGCTATAGCTAAGCTAAAGTCCAATAAATCAAGCGGACCTTCCGAAATATCGGCATGGTGTATTAAAGAGTGTGCAAAACTCATCGTTAGTCCTATATGTCATATCATCAATCACTACATAAAATTAAATACTTTTCCATCAATATAAATTAGCTAATGTTACTCCCATATATAAAAAAGATAACCCTTTAAGATGTTGCAATTACCGGCCTATATCAATTATCTCCCTTTTGCAAAAATTTTCGAAAAACTAATATTTGACCAAATTAACACTTATCTCTATAACAACTCGATTCTTTCGAATACTCAATTCGGCTTTCGCAAATGTCACTCCACCTCTGATGCCTTACTTTTCGCTACTGAAAATTGGAGATCTTATCTTGATAATAATCTTTTTGTCACAATTGCTTCTGTCGACTTGTCCAAAGCATTTGACTCCATTGATAATCAGATTCTTCTTAGAAAACTAGAATACATTGGTTTCAATTCTAATAGTATAAATTTAATAAGATGCTACTTAAGTGATCGATTTCAAAGAGTCAAAGTAAATGGTATATTTTCTAACTGGGGTAAAACTTACAAAGGTGTTCCACAAGGTACGAATATAGGGACCTCTGTTTTTTTCGTTGTATGTTAATGATTTAAAATACAGTTTAAGCAATGAATGCAGAATAGTAGAGTATACTGACGATACATGTATATACACATATGATTATCAAATAGAAACGTCGATTAGTAAATTAGAAAATAATCTATCTCAATTGCTAAGATACTTCAATATTCTTAATTTTTTTTTACAAATAAACATTTATTAATCAACGTTTAATAACAAACATCAAATAATGAACAAATGAGTTTCAAAAAAAGCGCATGTTAAAACCAATATCAAGAAGCTTTGTTTTCTACAGGAATATATGAGGCAACTTCCAATTCATCCGTTAATTCCACAATGCCAACATTAAAACGATCTTAAACTTGATTTAAAATCACAGCATCTTCAGGCTAGAAACGAATGTGATTGGTAATCATTTACTAAAATAACTACCGACATATGCAACCTCTTTTTAGCCAAATATGTCTTCTATACTTCTTTTCTCATCAGAAAACCACTGAATGTTATCCGCGATCAAATGTCGATTAGCACAACCTGAAAAAGTCGCAATGAGAACACCTTCGACATAAACCTGTTTAGAAATTACAACAAAGTAAAGATTTCGTCCATGCGTTCTTGTTTATCTAAAGTCCCTAGTACACAAGCGGCATTATGTTGAATAATTATCGATGTTATTGATTGATACAGAAATTCTTTTGCTCGTTTATCGCCAGATATATTTACAAGTTTGTCTCCTAGATCTTTCAAAAAACTTTTCGTCGAAGGTCCGCAATTTCCTTGAGTATCGAAAGCAAGGGGTTGGAACAAGTAGCCGCTATTGGATATTTCGGTATACTTTGCAGCTTTGCGTTCCTCGGCCTCTTTGATATGATTAACGTCCCGACAAATGCGACTAGGCGCCAGTGAATCCACAACGGTGACGTCCCACACGAGAGATTGTCCGCGAGACCAGGGTATTAAGGTCATTCCGTCTGGTCGTTTCCCATCGCTTCGACATAAACCTGGTGGCTCTAAAACAGAATTGTAACCGGCAGTACCTATTGTGCGTTTAAAAAAATCATTTAGATGACTATGTCGGCTAAACCTGCCAGCACTCTTCTTGTAAGATAAACCATGGGTACCTAATTCATCAACAGGTGTTTCACATGAACAAATATGTTTTTCACAAATTTTAGAGCCCGTGTGTAGAGCAAAACTAATTCTAAATTGAGCGTCAGTACATTTTAAACCCAGAGATTTTGATGGCAGTGCATTCAACCAGGAACCTTAAAATTTGCCTTAATTTAACTGTAAATCCCACTAAAACAGAATTCTGTGCTATGTCTCCATTTAATAAAGATCATCGATTACATATTTTAAATTTTTCGGGGTCAAAAATTGCTCAAGTTGAAACTTTCTAATATCTTGGAGTAACAATTGACAATAAATTAAACTATTCAAATCACATACGCATAGTGGTACACAAAATGGCAATAGGAATTAAAACTATTGCGCATGTAGGCAATTTTATAAATGCAAAAATGAAATTAATGTTAGTTAACTCTGTAGTATTAAGTCATTACAGATACTGCAATATCTTATTTAATAACATAAACCACTCATTAATAAATAAAATTGATTCACAAATCAAATGGGCAGCTAATATTTATGACGAAAATTATTCTACTAAGAATGGAAAACGTTTATATTGTATTAATGATGCTTCATATTTCATAAGATACCTTTCATTAATAAAATTTTGGGATATCTCAAACCAGCGCTCACCTTATAGTAAACTGCAATTTCCCCTATATGTGTGTTCAACTTATCATTCGAGGACATCCAAATTCAGTAAAGTGAAGTTCAAGAAGGATTTTCATAAAAATTCATTTTTAAACTCAGCAGTTGATCTATGGAATAACTTACCAATTGAAATAAAGCGAATCAAAAAGCGAATTAAATTTAAAAATCAAATTAATAACTACCTCTTTAAACAATATATCCCTAAAATAAGTTCTACATCATGGAAAGGATTCCAGTTCTTTAAAAGATATCCTTAATTAGCAATAAACTGGGTAAACTGATAATTCCAAATCCATGTTTTTTGTTATGTTTTTATAGTTTTTGTGTATTTTATGTTGTTATTGACGCATTAAGTGTAGTATCAGCAGCTTTTGTTGAGGTGTATAATTATGCCAACGTACTACACTTAATAAGAAATTCTATTCTATTCAATTCTATTCTATAACCAAGTTTTGGTTCTCGTTTCTTAAGCATCTTCCACCATGATAAGACATCCTGAATATTGCCTCCACCAGCACCGTCATCAGCATAGAATATGCGCCTTACTGATGGACTACTGCCATCATATACCAGTGGCAGCGTTGCAATGCTGTACATGGCCATTGCTGCGACATCACCTTGAGTAGTACCTTCCTTTGAAAAAATCACTTTGTCTCCAATTAAAAGTCTGGCTGGGCTTTAGAATTTGAAGAACTGCATATGTTGTTATGCGTCGAAAGATTTCACCAATTCCAATAGGTCGTATACCTGGATTCTTGTCAAGTGCAATCATACGACCAGCAGTGTAAGGAGATAAGTGGGTAGGGTCCAAACTTTCACCAGCAAGCCTCCTTGCCAAAATTGCCAGAGCATTGCATAAATTATCAGAATGTGGGCGAAAAACGGAAGATGTCAAAATTCTTTTAGCTACAAGACTATCTAACCCGTTAGGTGCTGCACCTCCAGAGCATCGCAATGCACATTTTTTAATCGTATCTCCTGTTATCTCGGAGAAAATAGCACTAGGAAAAACCTGAATTTCACCTTCAATTGCTTCATCATTATTCAAAGGTTGTGCATCGGGGTGTTTTGATTCTAAAGCTCGAACAATTTCATCAGTAACTGTTAAA